>JAKVIS010001542.1:0-32421 GCA_033119425.1 Bufotes viridis
CTATTGCCCCCTGTTATCAGCCATTTCAGGGAGAGGATGACTGTAGGACAGGAGAATACAGTCTATTGCCCCTGTTATCAGCCATTTCAGGGGAGAGGATGACTGTAGGACAGGAGAATACAGTCTATTGCCCCCTGTTATCAGCCATTTCAGGGGAGAGGATGACTGTAGGACAGGAGAATACAGTCTATTGCCCCCTGTTATCAGCCATTTCAGGGGAGAGGATGACTGTAGGACAGGAGAATACAGTCTATTGCCCCCTGTTATCAGCCATTTCAGGGGAGAGGATGACTGTAGGACAGGAGAATACAGTCTATTGCCCCCTGTTATCAGCCATTTCAGGGGAGAGGATGACTGTAGGACAGGAGAATACAGTCTATTGTCCCCTGTTATCAGCCATTTCAGGGGAGAGGATGACTGTAGGACAGGAGAATACAGTCTATTGCCCCTGTTATCAGCCATTTCAGGGGAGAGGATGACTGTAGGACAGGAGAATACAGTCTATTGCTCCCTGTTATCAGCCATTTCAGGGGAGAGGATGACTGTAGGACAGGAGAATACAGTCTATTGCTCCCTGTTATCAGCCATTTCAGGGGAGAGGATGACTGTAGGACAGGAGAATACAGTCTATTGCCCCCTGTTATCAGCCATTTCAGGGGAGAGGATGACTGTAGGACAGGAGAATACAGTCTATTGCCCCTGTTATCAGCCATTTCAGGGGAGAGGATGACTGTAGGACAGGAGAATACAGTCTATTGCCCCTGTTATCAGCCATTTCAGGGGAGAGGATGACTGTAGGACAGGAGAATACAGTCTATTGCCCCCTGTTATCAGCCATTTCAGGGGAGAGGATGACTGTAGGACAGGAGAATACAGTCTATTGCTCCCTGTTATCAGCCATTTCAGGGGAGAGGATGACTGTAGGACAGGAGAATACAGTCTATTGCCCCCTGTTATCAGCCATTTCAGGGGAGAGGATGACTGTAGGACAGGAGAATACAGTCTATTGCCCCCTGTTATCAGCCATTTCAGGGGAGAGGATGACTGTAGGACAGGAGAATACAGTCTATTGCCCCCTGTTATCAGCCATTTCAGGGGAGAGGATGACTGTAGGACAGGAGAATACAGTCTATTGCCCCCTGTTATCAGCCATTTCAGGGGAGAGGATGACTGTAGGGCAGGAGAATACAATCTATTGATCCGTTTCTGGGGATTGCTAATGGCGGTTTTTTCGCTGTCAGGGTCATCGCTGTGGCCACAGGTTCCTGGCGCCAGCTCCCATTGAAGCTGTGTTGTGCGGGTGCTGTAGGTGGGTGAGGGGCAGACACGTACACTTCAGCTCGGCAGTATATAGAACGCTCCTTATGAGAAAACCTGGGAATCACTGAGCGCTCGACACCTTGAGAATATAAAGACGCCGGCATCCATTGTGTGCACACAATGGCGGCACTCCACGGCTGAGAGCCCCCAGCCCCGCTGCGTCTGTCTTCACCTCATCCACTTGAAGTCATTTATAGCAAATTACATCTTTGTTAACGACTCAAGGATGTGTTTCCCATTCAGCCGACAACTGCGCAAATGGTCATCACCGAGCAGCGTCACAAAGCACAACGGCGCCAGGTAACGCCGATCTCCCAGTACAAACCCGGAGCGTCTGTGAGGTGCAGCGATTAAATATGGAGGCCGGGGAACTAATCTGTGAATGTGGACGATGGACAGAGAAGGAGATGGACGACTGAAAGCATGCGATGGATACGGCGAATGTCGGTGGGGGGGGGAGGTTCACGTTAAACACACGGGATGATGTGGAATGAAAGGATGCATGCTACACACAGCACACGTCTTACTGAGGCTTCTTCCACGCTTGTTGTAGGGGGCGCCGCTGAGGCCATGGGGGGCTCTGGAGGAGTTACCTGGTCACACAAAGAGCAATGATGATGAAATACTGTACACTGAGCAGAGTGCGCAAATCCTGAGCTGCATCACGTTGTCTACTCCATTCACTCCCAGAGCTGCAGTCACTATGCTGCTGGTACAATCATGTCTTCTACTCCGGTCACTCCCAGAGCTGCAGTCACTATGCTGCTGTTACAATCATGTCTTCTACTCCGGTCACACCCAGAGCTGCAGTCACTATGCTGCTGGTACAATCATGTCTTCTACTCCGGTCACACCCAGAGCTGCAGTCACTATGCTGCTGCTACAATCATGTCTTCTACTCCGGTCACTCCCAGAGCTGCAGTCACTATGCTGCTGTTACAATCATGTCTTCTACTCCGGTCACTCCCAGAGCTGCAGTCACTATGCTGCTGGTACAATCATGTCTTCTACTCCGGTCACACCCAGAGCTGCAGTCACTATGCTGCTGGTACAATCATGTCTTCTACTCCGGTCACTCCCAGAGCTGCAGTCACTATGCTGCTGGTACAATCATGTCTTCTACTCCGGTCACTCCCAGAGCTGCAGTCACTATGCTGCTGGTACAATCATGTCTTCTACTCCGGTCACTCCCAGAGCTGCAGTCACTATGCTGCTGGTACAATCATGTCTTCTACTCCGGTCACTCCCAGAGCTGCAGTCACTATGCTGCTAGTACAATCATGTCTTCTACTCCGGTCACACCCAGAGCTGCAGTCACTATGCTGCTGGTACAATCATGTCTTCTACTCCGGTCACACCCAGAGCTGCAGCCACTATGCTGCTGCTACAATCGTCTTCTACTCCATTCACTCCCAGAGCTGCAGTCACTATGCTGCTGGTACAATCATGTCTTCTACTCCAGTCACACCCAGAGCTGCAGTCACTATGCTGCTGGTACAATCATGTCTTCTACTCCGGTCACTCCCAGAGCTGCAGTCACTATGCTGCTGGTACAATCATGTCTTCTACTCCGGTCACACCCAGAGCTGCAGTCACTATGCTGCTGGTACAATCATGTCTTCTACTCCGGTCACACCCAGAGCTGCAGTCACTATGCTGCTGGTACAATCATGTCTTCTACTCCGGTCACTCCCAGAGCTGCAGTCACTATGCTGCTAGTACAATCATGTCTTCTACTCCGGTCACACCCAGAGCTGCTGACACATATACATTGTACTCCAGTGAGCAGCAGTTGTATATCTTTCAGGCGACCCAGTGCTGATGGATTCCCAGTCACCGGTGAACGTGTGAGCGCAGCTCTGAAGGGGTAAACAGAACTGGGACTGCAGCTCTGGAAGTGCAAGTCTGGAGTAAGAGACTGGCCATACACCAGTACCCCCCCACACCCCCACCGCCAGAACCCTTTCCCCCACCTGAACCCTTTACCTCCACACCTCTGTCCGCCAGAACCCTTCCCCCATCAGAACCATTCCCCCATCAGAACCATTCCCCCATCAGAACCCTTCCCCCATCAGAACCATTCCCCCAGAAAACTCCCCCCGCACACACCCATCCCCCAGAACCCTTCCCCTCCACACACCTATCCCCCAGAACCCTTCCCCCCCACACACCTATCCCCCAGAACCCTTCCCCCCCACACACCTATCCCCCAGAACCCTTCCCCTCCACACACCCATCCCCCAGAACCCTTCCCCCCCACACACCTATCCCCCAGAACCCTTCCCCCACACACCTATCCCCCAGAACCCTTCCCTCCACACACCTATCCCCCAGAACCCTTCCCCCCCACACACCTATCCCCCAGAACCCTTCCCCTCCACACACCTATCCCCCAGAACCCTTCCCCCACACACCCATCCCCCAGAACCCTTCCCTTCCACACCTATCCCCCAGAACCCTTCCCCCACACACCTATCCCCAGAACCCTTCCCCACACACCTATCCCCCAGAACCCTTCCCCCACACACCTATCCCCCAGAACCCTTCCCCCACACACCTATCCCCAGAACCCTTCCCCACACACCTATCCCCCAGAACCCTTCCCCCACACACCTATCCCCCAGAACCCTTCCCCCACACACCTATCCCCCAGAACCCTTCCCCCACACACCTATCCCCAGAACCCTTCCCCCCACACACCCATCCCCAGAACCCTTCCCCCCACACACCCATCCCCAGAACCCTTCCCCCACACCCATCCTCCAGAACCCTTCCCCCACACACCTATCCCCCA
This sequence comes from Bufotes viridis, assembly GCA_033119425.1. NCBI lineage: Eukaryota > Metazoa > Chordata > Amphibia > Anura > Bufonidae > Bufotes > Bufotes viridis. The sequence continues at coordinate 4,115 of JAKVIS010001542.1, forward strand.
GAACCCTTCCCTCCACACACCTATCCTCCAGAACCCTTCCCCCCACACACCTATCCCCCAGAACCCTTCCCCCACACACCTATCCTCCAGAACCCTTCCCCCACACACCTATCCCCAGAACCCTTCCCTCCACACACCTATCCCCCAGAACCCTTCCCCCACACACCTATCCCCCAGAACCCTTCCCCCACACACCTATCCCCCAGAACACTTCCCCCCACACACCCATCCCCAGAACCCTTCCCCCACACACCCATCCCCCAGAACCCTTCCCCCCACACCCATCCCCAGAACCCTTCCCCCCACACCTATCCCCAGAACCCTTCCCCCACACACCTATCCCCAGAACCCTTCCCCTCAAACACCTATCCCCCAGAACCCTTTCCCCCGACCAGAATCATTCCTCCAGAACCCTTTCTCCCCACCAGAACCCATTCCCCAGAACCCTTCCCCCACACACACCTATCCTCCAGAACCCTTCCCCCCACACACCTATCCCCCAGAACCCTTCCCCCCCCACACACCTATCCTCCAGAACCCTTCCCCCTCCTCCAGAACCCTTCCCCCCCACACACCTATCCTCCAGAACCATTCACCCAGAACCCTTCCCCCACACCCCCTTCCTCCAGAACCCTTTCCCCAGAACCCTTCCCCACACCCCTTCCTCCAGAACCCATCCCCCACCAGAACCATTCCTCCAGAACCCTTCCCCACACACCCCCTTCCTCCAGATCCCATCCCCCCACCAGAACCATTCCTCCAGAACCCTTCCCCCCACACCCCCTTCCCCCAGAACCCATCCCCCACCAGAACACTTCTCCCAGAACCCTTCCCCCCACACCCCTTCCTCCAGAACCCTTAAACCCCTTCCTCCAGAACCCATCCCCCCACCAGAACCCTTCCCCCCACACCTATCCTCCAGAACCCTTCCCCCACACACCTATCCTCCAGAACCATTCACCCAGAACCCTTCCCCCACACCCCTTCCTCCAGAACCCTTTCCCCAGAACCCTTCCCCACACCCCCTTCCTCCAGAACCCATCCCCCCCACCAGAACCATTCCTCCAGAACCCTTCCCCCCACACCCCCTTCCCCCAGAACCCATCCCCCCACCAGAACACTTCTCCCAGAACCCTTCCCCCACACCCCTTCCTCCAGAACCCTTAAACCCCTTCCTCCAGAACCCATCCCCCCACCAGAACCCTTCCCCCCCCACACACACCCCTGTCCTCCAGAACCCACCCCCCCAAAATTCCCTCCTCTAGAACTGAGGGTTTGAGATGGTGGCCATACGTGGAGGGGGTCTCATGGTGTGTAGTCTCCAGCCTGTGACTGTTGGGAGTTGTAGTCTAACCGCTGTGCCCTCTCACCTGTGGCTTGACTCGCACGGTCTGCTGCACCGGCCTCAGGTGCACGCCCCTCTTGATTCGGTCCATCATCTCCTCCACGGCCTGCCGCTTCACGTCGCCTGCTGGAGAGAAGGCAGGGCAGGAGATGAGCCCCCCAAAGAGCCCACCTCATAGAGACAGGACAGACATGTGAACCCCAACATCCTGGTCCCCAGGACCCCCACAGACCCGGCCACCGGTCATTATATACCCGAGTCCTGCCACGATCCCCCTGTACCCCTCCCAGTGATATAAGTCCCCCTCCCCCCAATAATATATCATAATGCACCCCACTCTCCCCAGTAATATATAATATGTGGACCCCCTCCCCCAATAACATGTGGACCCCCTCCCCCAATAACATGTGGACCCCCTCCCCCCGTCAGAACTTCGAGCACTCTCTCCGATCTCCTGTGGAGCGGCAGAATGGCGTCGGCGGTGCGCTCCGCTCCATTATCCGATGACTACAATGGGAAATTCAGGCTCAGATTTGTCGCTTTTCTATTGTCTCCGGTGAATGATTTCAGAGCCGCCATCGCAGCAGAAGCCGTCAGCGCCGCCGGCGGCGGGGGGCCACTTAATTCCTCACTTTACATACTGACATTTACAGAACCGCGCAGGGCGCTTTTTATTAGAGGCGAGAAAACACGCATTACCTGTTGTGTTAACAACCCATTCAAGCTACAATACTACTACCCCCAGCATTGCTGGGATCTACAAGGGAAGCCAGACAGCAAAGAAAACTACCATTTCCAACATTGTAAGGCCGGGCCCCGCTGCAGCTCTTACCGCTGTCCCCCTGCGTCACACTCTCCTGCTTCACTGTGGCGGCTGTCACCAAGGGCTTCTTCCGGATAATAGACATGAGAGACCTGAGAACGACAGGACAAGTAATCACCCTCCGGCCAGCAGGACCACTAGCCACACCCTCCGGCCAGCAGGACCCCTAGTCACACCCTCCGGCCAGCAGGACCACTAGTCACACCCTCTGGCCAGCAGGACCACTAGTCACACCCTCCGGCCAGCAGGACCACTAGCCACACCCTCCGGCCAGCAGGACCACTAGTCACACCCTCTGGCCAGCAGGTTAACTATACAGAACTACATACCGCCTACACGGCACAGTCCAGAAGTACATACCTCTACCATCCAGTGATGTCCCCTCTAATGTAGATGTTCTCTTTCCACATTGTCTCCATTCAGCCCGACCACCATGACGACTTCAGTTTTGTCTCATCACTGCAGAATTCCACACACATAAATCTCCTCACTTTTCTAACCCCCCCCCCCCCCCCAATATTGTCATCCTGCTGCCCCACAGCGACTCCGGTAGTAATAAGGGCGCTCCATAAGACCCCCTTGTAGAGCCCCCAGCAGTTATAACGCCCCATATAGAGCCCCCGACAACGCACCAGCAGTTATAATGCCCCCCTCTAGTATCCCCAGTAGGTATATTGCCCCCCTCTAGTATCCCCAGTAGATATAATGCACCCCTCTAGTCCCCCCAGTAGATATAATGCCCCCCTCTAGTATCCCCAGTAGATATAATGCCCCCCTCTAGTATCCCCAGTAGATATAATGCCCCCCTCTAGTATCCCCAGTAGATATAATGCCCCCCTCTAGTGTCCCCAGTAGATATAATGCCCCCCTCTAGTGTCCCAAGTAGATATAATGCCCCCCTCTAGTGTCCCAAGTAGATATAATGCCCCCCTCTAGTGTCCCAAGTAGATATAATGCCCCCCTCTAGTGTCCCAAGTAGATATAATGCCCTCTAGTATCCCCAGTAGATATAATGCCCCCTCTAGTGCCCCCAGTAGATATAATGCCCCTCTAGTATCCCCAGTAGATATAATGCCCCCCTCTAGTATCCCAAGTAGATATAATGCCCCCCTCTAGTGCCCCCAGTAGATATAATGCCCCCCTCTAGTATCCCCAATAGATATAATGCCCCCTCTAGTATTCTCAGTAGATATAATACCCCCTCTAGTATCCCCAGTAGATATAATGCCACCGTCTAGTATCCCCAGTAGATATAATGCCCCTCTAGTGTCCCCAGTAGATATAATGCCCCCTCTAGTATCCCCAGTAGATATAATGCCCCTCTAGTATCCCCAGTAGATATAATGCCCCCTCTAGTATCCCCAGTAGATATAATGCCCCTCTAGTATCCCCAATAGATATAATGCACCCTCTAGTATCCCCAGTAGATATAATGCCCCCTCTAGTATCCCCAGTAGATATAATGCCCCCTCTAGTATCCCCAGTAGATATAATGCCCCTCTAGTATCCCCAGTAGATATAATGCCCCCTCTAGTATCCCCAGTAGATATAATGCCCCCTCTAGTATCCCCAGTAGATATAATGCCCCCTCTAGTATCCCCAGTAGATATAATGCCCCCTCTAGTGTCCCCAGTAGATATAATGCCCCCTCTAGTATCCCCAGTAGATATAATGCCCCGTCTAGTATCCCCAGTAGATATAATGCCCCTCTAGTGTCCCCAGTAGATATAATGCCCCCTCTAGTGTCCCCAGTAGATATAATGCCCCTCTAGTATCCCCAGTAGATATAATGCCCCCTCTAGTGTCCCAAGTAGATATAATGCCCCCTCTAGTATCCCCAGTAGATATAATGCCCCCTCTAGTGTCCCCAGTAGATATAATGCCCCCTCTAGTGTCCCCAGTAGATATAATGCCCCCTCTAGTATCCCCAGTAGATATAATGCCCCCTCTAGTATCCCCAGTAGATATATTGCCCCTCTAGTATCCCAGTGATATAATGCCCTCTAGTATCCCAGTAGATATAATGCCCCTCTAGTATCCCCAGTAGATATAATGCCCCTCTAGTATCCCCAGTAGATATAATGCCCCTCTAGTATCCCCAGTAGATATAATGCCCCCTCTAGTATCCCCAGTAGATATAATGCCCCCTCTAGTATCCCCAGTAGATATAATGCCCCTCTAGTATCCCCAGTAGATATAATGCCCCCTCTAGTATCCCCAGTAGATATAATGCCCTCTAGTATCCCCAGTAGATATAATGCCCTCTAGTCCCGTAGATATAATGCCCTCTAGTATCCCAGTAGATATAATGCCCCTCTAGTGTCCCCAGTAGATATAATGCCCCCTCTAGTGTCCCCAGTAGATATAATGCCCCCTCTAGTATCCCCAGTAGATATAATGCCCCCTCTAGTATCCCTCAGTAGATATAATGCCCTCTAGTATCCCAGTAGATATAATGCCCCCAGTATCCTAGATATAATGCCCCCTCTAGTATCCCAGTAGATATAATGCCCCCTCTAGTATCCCCAGTAGATATAATGCCCCCTCTAGTATCCCCAGTAGATATAATGCCCCCTCTAGTATCCCCAGTAGATATAATGCCCCTCTAGTATCCCCAGTAGATATAATGCCCCCTCTAGTATCCCCAGTAGATATAATGCCCCCTCTAGTATCCCCAGTAGATATAATGCCCCCTCTAGTGTCCCCAGTAGATATAATGCCCCCTCTAGTATCCCCAGTAGATATAATGCCCCCTCTAGTATCCCCAGTAGATATAATGCCCCCTCTAGTATCCCAGTAGATATAATGCCCCTCTAGTATCCCCAGTAGATATAATGCCCCCTCTAGTATCCCCAGTAGATATAATGCCCCCTCTAGTATCCCCAGTAGATATAATGCCCTCTAGTATCCCCAGTAGATATAATGCCCCCTCTAGTATCCCCAGTAGATATAATGCCCTCTAGTGTCCCCAGTAGATATAATGCCCCCTCTAGTGTCCCCAGTAGATATAATGCCCCTCTAGTATCCCAGTAGATATAATGCCCCCTCTAGTGTCCCCAGTAGATATAATGCCCCCTCTAGTATCCCCAGTAGATATAATGCCCCTCTAGTATCCTCAGTAGATATAATGCCCCCTCTAGTATCCCCAGTAGATATAATGCCCCCTCTAGTATCCCCAGTAGATATAATGCCCCTCTAGTATCCCCAGTAGATATAATGCCCCCTCTAGTATCCCCAGTAGATATAATGCCCCTCTAGTATCCCCAGTAGATATAATGCCCCCTCTAGTATCCCCAGTAGATATAATGCCCTCTAGTGTCCCCAGTAGATATAATGCCCCCTCTAGTATCCCCAGTAGATATAATGCCCCTCTAGTGTCCCCAGTAGATATAATGCCCCTCTAGTGTCCCCAGTAGATATAATGCCCCTCTAGTGTCCTCAGTAGATATAATGCCCCCTCTAGTATCCCCAGTAGATATAATGCCCCCTCTAGTATCCCAGTAGATATAATGCCCCTCTAGTATCCCCAGTAGATATAATGCCCCTCTAGTGTCCCCAGTAGATATAATGCCCCTCTAGTGTCCCCAGTAGATATAATGCCCCTCTAGTGTCCCCAGTAGATATAATGCCCCTCTAGTGCCCCAGTAGATATAATGCCCCCTCTAGTGCCCCAGTAGATATAATGCCCCCTCTAGTGCCCCAGTAGATATAATGCCCCCTCTAGTGTCCCCAGTAGATATAATGCCCCCCTCTAGTGTCTCCAGTAGATATAATGCCCCCCTCTAGTGTCCCCAGTAGATATAATGCCCCTCTCTAGTGCCCCCAGTAGATATAATGCCCCTCTCTAGTGCCCCCAGTTGCAAACAAAAAAAAAAAAAACTCTCACCGACTCCTGGCTCCCGCCTCTTCCTCCTGGATTAGCGGCGAGGTCATGATGTCATACACCGCCAGGGAGAGTACAGCGCTCTGCTGTCTCAGAGAATGTATGGAGCTGTAGGGCACATTCAGATTGATATAGCGGGAACCTGTTCTCTGAATCGGGGGGTCCCATCAATTGGACCCCAAAGATCAGTTAGTTATTACTTTCAACTTGGCACAACCCCTTTAAGAAAGCCGAAGAACTACTGACTGCAGGTCTGTAACTTCCAGACGTCTTACCGGATGGGGTTTGGTGGTGGCGGCGGTGGTACAGGGGGCGGCGGCGGAGGTGGAGGAGGGGGAGGAGCTGCTTTCTCCGCTTGATGGACGCGCTTCTGAAGTTCTTCCACTGCAGGCAGAAAGACTCAGAAATGAAGCAGAAACACAACAAGCACAAAAAAGATGGCGGCAGCAGGAGCGAAGAAATGGCGGGCAACAGGAATGGGACAAAACCAGCACAGAAGAGATGGCGGCAGCAGGAGCGGAGAAATGGCGGACAACTGGAATGGGACAAAACCAGCACAGAAAAGATGGCGGCAGCAGGAGCGGAGAAATGGCGGACAACTGGAATGGGACAAAACCAGCACAAAAGAGATGGCGGCAGCAGGAGCGGAGAAATGGCGGGCAACAGGAATGGGACAAAACCAGCACAGAAGAGATGGCGTCAGCAGGAGCAGAGAAATGGCGGACAACAGGAATGGGACAAAACCAGCACAGAAGAAATGGCGTCAGCAGGAGCGGAGAAATGGCGGACAACAGGAATGGGACAAAACCAGCACAGAAGAGATGGCGTCAGCAGGAGCGGAGAAATGGCGGACAACTGGAATAGGACAAAACCAGCACAAAAAAGATGGCGGCAGCAGGAGCGGAGAAATGGCGGACAACAGGAATAGGACAAAACCAGCACAGAAGAGATGGCGTCAGCAGGAGCGGAGAAATGGCGGACAACAGGAATGGGACAAAACCAGCACAAAAAGATGGCGGCAGCAGGAGCGGAGAAATGGCGGACAACAGGAATAGGACAAAACCAGCACAGAAGAGATGGCGTCAGCAGGAGCGGAGAAATGGCGGACAACTGGAATAGGACAAAACCAGCACAAAAAAGATGGCGGCAGCAGGAGCGGAGAAATGGCGGACAACTAGAATAGGACAAAACCAGCACAGAAGAGATGGCAGCAGGAGCGGAGAAATGGCGGACAACTGGAATAGGACAAAACCAGCACAGAAGAGATGGCGTCAGCAGGAGCGGAGAAATGGCGGACAACTAGAATAGGACAAAACCAGCACAGAAGAGATGGCGGCAGCAGGAGCGGAGAAATGGCGGACAACAGGAATAGGACAAAACCAGCTCAGAAGAGATGGCGGCAGCAGGAGCAGAGAAATGGCGGACAACAGGAATAGGACAAAACCAGCACAGAAGAGATGGCGGCAGCAGGAGCGGAGAAATGGCGGACAACTGGAATGGGACAAAACCAGCACAGAAGAGATGGCGGCAGCAGGAGCGGAGAAATGGCGGACAACAGGAATAGGACAAAACCAGCACAGAAGAGATGGCGGCAGCAGGAGCGGAGAAATGGAGGACAACTGGAATGGGACAAAACCAGCATAGAAAAGATGGCGGCAGAAGACGTCGCTTTCCGCCATGATGCACCAAATTGTCAGACACTAGAGGCCGTACATAAAAACGAAGGGTCTGCGCTGAGAGCAGCCCCCACCCACAGCGGGTATAAAGCCTGGAGGTCGTCAGCGACATCATCCGGAACCAGAGGCATACCGCACACCGGCTACAGCCGCCATCCACAGCACACTTCTATGGGGAGGGGTCCGGGGGGCACGGCTGACGTACCAGAGTGCTTGAGGTCCCTCACTGCAGACTCGGAGCTCCGTAACCTGCTCTCCAGATCCTTCTTCTCCTCTTCTAAGATCTCCAGTTGTTTCTTCAAGCTCTGAACCTCCTTCCGCAGCTTCGCCTCCTGCAACTGATCCTCCAGCTCCTTCACCTATAAAGCAAAGTGGTCAGCGACTCCTGACATCCTCTGTGCTGCTGGGACCCTGCTCCTTCCACTATGTAACTCATCCTGTGACCTTCACAAGATCAGCGCACTCCTCTCCTGAAATCCTCTGTGCTGCTGGGACCCTGCTCCTCCCACTATGTAACTCTCACCCTGTGACCTCCACAGGATCAGCGCACTGCTCTCCTGTAATCCTCTGTGCTGCTGGGACCCTGCTCCTCCCACTATGTAACTCTCAGCCTGTGACCTCCACAGGATCAGCACACTCCTCTCCTGAAATCCTCTGTGCTGCTGGGACCCTGCTCCTCCCACTATGTAACTCTCAGCCTGTGACTCCTCTCCTGAAATCATCTGTGCTGCTGGGATCCTGCTCCTCACACTATGTAACTCTCAGCCTGTGACTCCTCTCCTGAAATCCTCTGTGCTGCTGGGACCCTGCTCCTCCCACTATGTAACTCTCATCCTGTGACCTCCACAGGATCAGCGCACTCCTCTCCTGAAATACTCTGTGCTGCTGGGACCCTGCTCCTCCCACTATGTAACTCTCACCCTGTGACCTCCACAGGATCAGCACACTCCTCTCCTGAAATCCTCTGTGCTGCTGGGACCCTGCTCCTTCCACTATGTAACTCTCAGCCTGTGACCTCCACAGGATCAGCGCACTGCTCTCCTGTAATCCTCTGTGCTGCTGGGACCCTGCTCCTCCCACTATGTAACTCTCAGCCTGTGACTCCTCTCCTGAAATCCTCTGTGCTGCTGGGACCCTGCTCCTCCCACTATGTAACTCTCAGCCTGTGACTCCTCTCCTGAAATCCTCTGTGCTGCTGGGACCCTGCTCCTCCCACTATGTAACTGTCACCCTGTGACCTCCACAAGATCAGCGCACTCCTCTCCTGAAATCCTCTGTGCTGCTGGGACCCTGCTCCCCCCACTATGTAACTCTCACCCTGTGACTCCCCTCCTGAAATCCTCTGTGCTGCTGGGACCCTGCTCCTCCCACTATGTAACTCTCATCTTGCTACAGTCAGCGCTCCTCTCCTGAAATCCTCTGTGCTGCTGGGACCCTGCTCCCTCCACTGTAACTCTCACCTGTGACTTCCACAGGATCAGCGCCTCCTCTCCTGAAATCCTCTGTGCTGCTGGGACCCTGCTCCTCCCACTATGTAACTCTCATCTTGTGACCTCCACAAGATCAGCGCACTCCTCTCCTGAAATCCTCTGTGCTGCTGGGACCCTGCTCCCCCCACTATGTAACTCTCACCCTGTGACTCCTCTCCTGTAATCCTCTGTGCTGCTGGGACCCTGCTCCTCACACTATGTAACTCTCAGCCTGTGACTTCCACAGGATCAGCGCACTCCTCTCCTGAAATCCTCTGTGCTGCTGGGACCCTGCTCCTCCCACTATGTAACTCTCTGTATGTGGCAGTGCCGATCCCTATGTTCCCTGCATCCATGTCACATGACAGGTAGCGCCCTGTGAGGTCACCTTCAGCTGATGCTGGATCTCCGCCTCTTCCAGTACATGCGCTAACCTCGCGTTCTCATCCAGGGCCTTCAGCAGCTGTTCGTCGGGAGCGATGCTCTGCAGCAGAAGGCAGCTCTGTCTCTTCAGCTTATTCTGCTCAATGTACATCTGGAGATACAGGGGCAGAACAATGAACTTACGGATCAACCAATCACATGCATCCAGAGGCTGAACCCCGCCCTGACCCTGCCGTCCTGCTCACAGCTGAGGGCTTGCTCCAATGTAGCCGCACAAATACTTTGCGGGTTCGTATATGTCAGCAGTGCAGGTAAAATGCCACATGCAGATGGCAGCTCACGGTCAGGGCAAGATGGCAGCCCCACTAAACACAAAAAATAATTCCATTCAATAACAGCTAGCAGAGGTCTTGGAAAACAGTGGGAAAAACTATTATATAGCTGCAGAAGTTTAAGATGACTGGTGAAGTACTGTGCTCACCCTCATACCCCTGGTGTCTGCAGCGTACCTCCTGTGTCCTCCTCATACCCCTGGTGTCTGCAGCGTACTTCCTGTGTCCCCCTCATACCCCTGGTGTCTGCAGCGTACCTCCTGTGTCCTCCTCATACCCCTGGTGTCTGCAGCGTACCTCCTGTGTCCTCCTCAGACCCCTGGTGTCTGCAGCGTACCTCCTGTGTCCTCCTCATACCCCTGGTGTCTGCAGCGTACCTCCTGTGTCCTCCTCATGCCCCTGGTGTCTGCAGCGTACCTCCTGTGTCCTCCTCGTACCCCTGGTGTCTGCAGCGTACCTCCTGTGTCCTCCTCATACCCCTGGTGTCTGCAGAAATCCTCCTGTGTCCTCCTCCATACCCCTGGTGTCTGCAGCGTACCTCCTGTGTCCTCCTCCATACCCCTGGTGTCTGCAGCGTACCTCCTGTGTCCCCCTCATACCCCTGGTGTCTGCAGCGTACCTCCTGTGTCCTCCTCATACCCCTGGTGTCTGCAGCGTACCTCCTGTGTCCTCCTCAGACCCCTGGTGTCTGCAGAAATCCTCCTGTGTCCTCCTCATACCCCTGGTGTCTGCAGCGTACCTCCTGTGTCCTCCTCATACCCCTGGTGTCTGCAGCGTACCTCCTGTGTCCCCCTCATACCCCTGGTGTCTGCAGCGTACCTCCTCTGTCCCCCTCATACCCCTGGTGTCTGCAGAAATCCTCCTGTGTCCTCCTCATACCCCTGGTGTCTGCAGCGTACCTCCTGTGTCCTCCTCATACCCCTGGTGTCTGCAGCGTACCTCCTGTGTCCCCCTCCATACCCCTGGTGTCTGCAGCGTACCTCCTGTGTCCTCCTCATACCCCTGGTGTCTGCAGCGTACTTCCTGTGTCCTCCTCAGACCCCTGGTGTCTGCAGCGTACCTCCTGTGTCCTCCTCATACCCCTGGTGTCTGCAGCGTACCTCCTGTGTCCTCCTCGTACCCCTGGTGTCTGCAGCGTACCTCCTGTGTCCCCCTCGTACCCCTGGTGTCTGCAGCGCACTCCTGTGTCCCCTCACTGCTCCTGGTGTCTGCAGCGTACCTCCTGTGTCCCACTCGTACCCCTGGTGTCTGCAGCGTACCTCCTGTGTCCTCCTCGTACCCCATGGTGTCTGCAGAAATCCTCCTGTGTCCTCCTCATACCCCTGGTGTCTGCAGCGTACCTCCTGTGTCCTCCTCCATACCCCTGGTGTCTGCAGCGTACCTCCTGTGTCCCCCTCATACCCTGGTGTCTGCAGCGTACCTCCTGTGTCCTCCTCATACCCCTGGTGTCTGCAGCGTACCTCCTGTGTCCTCCTCAGACCCCTGGTGTCTGCAGAAATCCTCCTGTGTCCTCCTCATACCCCTGGTGTCTGCAGCGTACCTCCTGTGTCCTCCTCATACCCCTGGTGTCTGCAGCGTACCTCCTGTGTCCCCCTCATACCCCTGGTGTCTGCAGCGTACCTCCTCTGTCCCCTCACTACCCCTGGTGTCTGCAGAAATCCTCCTGTGTCCTCCTCATACCCCTGGTGTCTGCAGCGTACCTCCTGTGTCCTCCTCCTACCCCTGGTGTCTGCAGCGTACCTCCTGTGTCCCCCTCATACCCCTGGTGTCTGCAGCGTACCTCCTGTGTCCTCCTCATACCCCTGGTGTCTGCAGCGTACCTCCTGTGTCCCTCCTCATACCCCTGGTGTCTGCAGCGTACCTCCTGTGTCCCTCTCTATACCCCTGGTGTCTGCAGCGTACCTCCTGTGTCCCCCTCGTACCCCTGGTGTCTGCAGCGTACCTCCTGCTGTCTCCCCCTATACCCCTGGTGTCTGCAGCGTACCTCCTGTGTCCTCCTCGTACCCCTGGTGTCTGCAGCGTACCTCCTGTGTCTCCCCTTATACCCCTGGTGTCTGCAGCGTACCTCCTGTGTCCTCCTCATACCCCTGGTGTCTGCAGCGTACCTCCTGTGCCAGAGACTCCGCTTTCTCCCGGAGATCCTTCTCCATCTCTAGGTTGCTCTGAAGTTCTTCATATTCTTCCACAGCCAAGAAAGACACTGCAACGAAAAAAAATGGTCACCTCAGGAGAAGAAATCACCAGACATGAGATCCTCAAGGGTGAGAGATTCACCAGGCAAACAAAACAATACAGGAAATGTATCCCCCTGACTGCTCCACAGTCTACAGACGGGATCCCCCGACTGCTCCACAGTCTACAGACGGGATCCCCCGACTGCTCCACAGTCTACAGACGGGATCCCCCGACTGCTCCACAGTCTACAGACGGGATCCCCCCGACTGCTCCACAGTCTACAGACGGGATCCCCCCGACTGCTCCACAGTCTACAGACGGGATCCCCCTGACTGCTCCACAGTCTACAGACGGGATCCCCCTGACTGCTCCACAGTCTACAGACGGGATCCCCCCGACTGCTCCACAGTCTACAGACGGGATCCCCCCGACTGCTCCACAGTCTACAGACGGGATCCCCCCGACTGCTCCACAGTCTACAGACGGGATCCCTCTGACTGCTCCACAGTCTACAGACGGGATCCCCCGACTGTTCCACAGTCTACAGACTGGATCCCCCTCACTTCTCCACAATCTACAGACTGGATCCCCCTCACTGCTTCACAATCTACAGACTGGATCCCCCTCACTGCTTCACAATCTACAGACTGGATCCCCCTCACTGCTCTAAGATCTACAGACTGGATCCCCCTCACTGCTCCACGATCTACAGACTGGATCCCCCTCACTGCTCCATAGTCTACAGACTGGATCCCCCTCACTGCTCCACAGTCTACAGACTGTAGATTGTGGAGCAGTGAGGGGAATCCAGTCTGTCGATTGTGGAGCAGTGAGGGGGATCCAGAATGGATACCCCTCACTGCTCCACGATCTATAGACTGGATCCCCCTCACTGCTCCACAATCTACAGACTGGATCCCCCTCACTGCTCCACAATCTACAGACTGGATCCCCCTCACTGCTCCACAATCTACAGACTGGATCCCCCTCACTGCTCCACAATCTACAGACTGGATCCCCTCACTGCTCCACAATCTACAGACTGGATCCCCGTCACTGCTCCACAATCTACAGACTGGATCCCCCTCACTGCTCCACAATCTACAGACTGGATCCCCGTCACTGCTCCACAGTCTACAGACTGGATCCCCCTCACTGCTCCACAATCGACAGACTGGATGCCCTTCACTGCTACAGTCTACAGACTGGATCCCCCTCACTGCTCCACAATCTACAGACTGGATTCCCCTCACTGCTCCACAATCTACAGACTGGATCCCCCCTCACTGCTCCACGATCTAAAGACTGGATCCCCCTCACTGCTCCACGATCTATAGACTGGATCCCCCTCACTGCTCCACAGTCTACAGACTGGATCCCCCTCACTGCTCCACAGTCTACAGACTGGATCCCCCTCACTGCTCCACAGTCTACAGACTGGATCCCCGTCACTGCTCCATGATCTACAGACTGGATCCCCGTCACTGCTCCACAATCTACAGACTGGATCCCCGTCGCTGCTCCATGATCTACAGACTGGATCCCCTTGATCACTGCCTGTAGATTTTTAGATCATGTGCCTATAGGCATTGGTGCTGGTCCTGGAAATACTGCTCCTACAGATCTGCTGTCTCTGGAGGGATCACTGGATTGACGTGGAGATCCTTACATTCATTATAAACCATTACGATGACGCTTGAGCTACTCGTGATCCGAGTTTGGCGGGACCTTGGTTTCAGGTTACGAGACACAGATCCCGGAGATCCACAGAGCAGCAGGGGCCACGCCAGGCAGCAGTGAGGCCACGAATCACATCAGAAAATCACATTTTTATTTTAACCTGCCTCTGGTTTTACTGAAAAAGGAGGAAATCACAAATCTGCAGAAGATTCCAGAAAACCGGCATCGAGCACGTCTGGTTATAAGATGCGGCGGCCGGGCGCGGCACTTACTCTGTGTGTACAATCATCCGGTAATCAGGGGACAGATTACGGGGGTCTGTAACACAACACAGTAACGACAATCAGCTCCGAACAGGAGAGGTCAATAAGTGGAGGCCGAGGAGAGCGCCCGCCCTCCCCCGCCAGCCCGCCCGCCCTGAATCCTTAGTTCAAACACTGCAATTAGCGCAAGCTTCTAATCCCATTAACCGCTGAATGTCCTGCTGCAAACAGACCGCCCGGCCGCCGCGACACAACACGCTGATTATAATGACGGCAACATCAACAGTCGTCACTCCGCCATTCAATGGAGCTTAATTACTAATCAACAGAGACGCAATTAAGAAAAGCGCCAATTCACTGATCCGGAGAGTCGGCAAACAGGCGGAGGTAAGGCGCCAGGTGGACGGGCCCAGTCACAGCACCAGTATATTCAGACGACGCTTTTACAGCCGGCACAGTCCTATGGAGCGGCATCACGTGTTCTGTAGCTTTCAATCCCTCTCCAGTTCCAGGTTTCTCTGTTCCCCCCCCGGAGCAGCATCTATAGGAATCTGAGCGGTGAGTACGGAGGGGGCACAAACATCCCCCGAAGCAGCGTCTATAGGAATCTGAGCGGTGAGTACGGAGGGGGCACAAACATCCCCCGGAGCAGCATCTATAGGAATCTGAGCGGTGAGTACGGAGGGCACAAACATCCCCGAGCAGCGTCTGTAGGATCTGAGCGGTGAGTGTGGATCCCCCCGCCCCCAGCATGCTTCTAGTGCAGAATCCCTGGCCGCAGCAGCATCTATAGGAATCTGAGCGGTGAGTACGGAGGGGCACAAACATCCCCCGAAGCAGCATCTATAGGAATCTGAGCGGTGAGTACGGAGGGGCACAAACATCCCCCGAAGCAGCTTCTATAGGAATCTGAGCGGCGAGTATGGAGGGGGCACATCCCCCCCCCACCCCCAGCAGCATCTATACAAAATCCCCTGGCCCCGGAGCAGCATCTATAGGAATCTGAGCGGTGAGTACGGAGGGGCACAAACATCCCCCGCCCCCCAGAGCAGCATCTATAGGAATCTGAGCGGTGAGTATGGAGGGGGCACCAACATCCCCCGCCCCCCAGAGCAATATCTATAGGAATCTGAGCGGTGAGTACGGAGGGGGCACAAACATCCCCCCCCCCGGTGCAACATCTATAGAAATCTGAGCGGTGAGTATGGAGGGGCACAAACATCCCCCGGCCCCCCGGAGCAGCATCTATAGGAATCTGAACGGTGAGTATGGAGGGGCCACAAACATTCCCCTCCCCCACAGCAGCATCTATACAAAATCGGAGCGGTGAGTATAGAGGGGGCACAAACAATAATCCCCCCCCTCCCCCTGAGCAGCATCTATAGGAATCTGAGCAGTGAATACAGAGGGTGCACAAACATCCCCCCCCCGGAGCAGGATCTATAGGAATCTGAGCAGTGAGTACAGAGGGGGCACCAACAACCCCCTCCCGGCTCCAGGTCTCTGGGGTCGCGCAGACACGGCGCTGCTCCAGGTCTCTGGGGTCGCGCAGACACGGCGCTGCTCCAGGTCTCTGGGGTCGCGCAGACACGGCGCTGCTCCAGGTCTCTGGGGTCGCGCAGACACGGCGCTGCTCCAGGTCTCTGGGGTCGCGCAGACACGGCGCTGCTCCAGGTCTCTGGGGTCGCGCAGACACGGCGCTGCTCCAGGTCCTGGGTCGCGCAGACACGGCTGCCCAGGCTCTGGGGTCGGCAGCACGGCGCTGCTCCAGGTCTCTGGGGTCGCGCAGACACGGCGCTGCTCCAGGTCTCTGGGGTCGCGCAGACACGGCGCTGCTCCAGGTCTCTGGGGTCGTTCGCACGCGCAGACACGGCGCTGCTCCGGGTCTCTGGGGTCGTTCGCACGCGCAGACACGGCGCTTCTCACCTCGGTTGTACTTTTCAAGGAGTTTCCGCTGGTCGAAAGCTTCTTTCCTCAGAGAGACGTTCTCTGTTCTTGTGATATTTACCTGAAATATACGTGAAATGGAAGAAATGACAGGGAAGGAAGGTGATCAATGGGGGGCCTGAGGACCACAGTGACCCCGGCATCGTCACCAGGAAGGATTCAGTACTGACGGGGTGCCCGCCCCATCCCCCGCTGTGACCCACCTCTTCTATCAGGTCCACTAGTTTGCAGCGGAGATCCTCCAGCTCTGCGGATATGGCCGTCTTCTCCTGCTGCACAGAAATGATTTGCTGCTGAAGGTCTGCGGATGAGAACAAGAGCTATAGGAGACGTGGATTACAGCCGCCATACGGGGAGACCCCCAAATCTGTACAGATGTCTCCGCACCCCGCACTCATGAATACAACTGCTGACAGCTCCTGGACATTATTCCCTGAGTGACCACCCAGCCCTACCTCATATATACTGCTGACAGCTCCTGGACAATATACCCCGAGTGTCCACCGACCATCCTTTGCCCTACCTCTTAGCTTCTGCTGACAGCCCCTGGACATTATTCCTGAGTGACCACCCTGCCCTACCTCATAAATACTGCTGACAGCTCCAGGACATTATATCGAGTGTCCACCGACCACCCTCATGTCCAGCACTCTGCCCTATCTTCTATATACTGCTGACAGCTCCTGGACATTATACCCCAAGTGTCCACCGACCACCCTCATGTCCAGAGCTCTGCCCTATCTTCTATATACTGCTGACAGCTCCTGGACAATATACTCCGAGTATCCACCGACCACCCTCATGTCCAGCACTCTGCCCTACCTCTTAGCTTCTGCTGACAGCTCCAGGACATTATATCGAGTATCCACCGACCACCCTCATGTCCAGCACTCTGCCCTACCTCTTAGCTTCTGCTGACAGCTCCAGGACATTATATCGAGTATCCACCGACCACCCTCATGTCCAGCACTCTGCCCTATCTTCAATATACTGCTGACAGCTCCTGGACATTATACCCCAAGTATCCACCGACCATCCTCATGTCCAGCACTCTGCCCTATCTTCTATATACTGCTGACAGCTCCTGGACATTATTCCCTGAGTGACCACCCAGCCCTACCTCATATATACTGCTGACAGCACCAGGACATTATATCAAGTATCCACCGACCACCCTCATGTCCAGAGCTCTGCCCTATCTTCTATATACTGCTGACAGCTCCTGGACAATATACCCCGAGTATCCACCGACCACCCTCATGTCCAGCACTCTGCCCTACCTCTTAGCTTCTGCTGACAGCTCCAGGACATTATATCGAGTATCCACCGACCATCCTCATGTCCAGCGCTCTGCCCTATCTTCTATATACTGCTGACAGCTCCTGGACAATATACCCCGAGTATCCACCGACCATCCTCATGTCCAGCACTCTGCCCTATCTTCTATATACTGCTGACAGCTCCTGAACATTATTCCCTGAGTGACCACCCAGCCCTACCTCATATATACTGCTGACAGCACCAGGACATTATATCAAGTATCCACCGACCACCCTCATGTCCAGAGCTCTGCCCTATCTTCTATATACTGCTGACAGCTCCTGGACAATTTACCCCGAGTATCCACCGACCACCCTCATGTCCAGAGCTCTGCCCTACCTCTTAGCGTCTGCTGACGATTCCTGGACATTATACCCCAAGTGTCCACCGACCACCCTCATGTCCAGCACTCTGCCCTATCTTCCATATACTGCTGACAGCTCATGGACATTATACTCCGAGCGTCCACCGACCATCCTCATGTCCAGCGCTCTGCCCTATCTTCCATATACTGCTGACAGCTCCTGGACATTATACCCCAAGTGTCCACCGACCATCCTCATGTCCAGCGCTCTGCCCTATCTTCCATATACTGCTGACAGCTCCTGGACATTATACCCAGAGTGTCCACCGACCACCCTCGTGTCCAGTGCTCTGCCCTATCTTCCATCGACTGCTGACAGCTCATGAACATTATACCCCGAGTGTCCACCGACCATCCTCTGCCCTACCTCTTAGCTTCTGCTGACAGCTCGTGGACATTATACTCCGAGTGTCCACCGACCACCCTCATGTCCAGAGCTCTGCCCTATCTTCCATATACTGCTGACAGCTCCTGGACATTATACCCAGTGTCCACCGACCATCCTCTGCCCTACCTCTTAGCTTCTGCTGACAGCTCGTGGACATTATACCCCGAGTGTCCACCGACCACCCTCATGTCCAGAGCTCTGCCCTATCTTCTATATACTGCTGACAGCTCCTGGACATTATACCCTGAGTGTCCACCGACCATCCTCTGCCCTACCTCTTAGCTTCTGCTGACAGCTCGTGGACATTATACTCCGAGTGTCCACCGACCACCCTCATGTCCAGCGCTCTGCCCTACCTCTTAGCTTCTGCTGACAGTCCAGGGAGGTGCAGGCTTCGGTGTGGTCCTCGTCCAGGCTGATCTCCTCGGTGATGGCGTCCGGCCCCAGCTTGGCCATGTACAACATGCTGATCCTCTTCAGATTCTTGTTCTCCTTGTTTAGCTAGGAGAGAAGAAAGCGCAGGACGGGTGGTCAGAGCAGGGGATGCCGGAGCCCGCAGGCGTCATGAGGCCAGAGGTCACCGGAAACAAAGAGACGCTTATCTGCAGTGTGTGGGGGTCACACAGCACCGGGGGGCTTACACTTAAGGGGGGCTCTTATTCTCCAGCCGTCTCCCCAATAAATACATCCTATCACCCCATGTATGGAGAAGGGGTGCTGCAATGACACCGAATATTAACCCGTGCTGCTCCAAGACCCACCCACATGTGGGAGACCATGACATTCTCAGCACCCCCCCCCCCCACCCCTTCCACCAGAACAATGGCAGCGATTACACTTCCATCTGCCCACGGGCCGCGGTCTGAGGGGACATTGATCGCTGCTCTGGAGGAGGCGTCTTGGATCCTTTCCATCAGAGCTTAGCCGGCAGCGGACACGGGCACAGCGGCTGCGCAGGATATTGGGGGTTTTATCTCTATCGGGGTGAAAATTGCTAACAGTAATGAAGGCAATTGAGGGCTCGGCCTCGGTGACTTTCTGCCGTAGTCTCAGAAATCCTCACGGACGTATTTATAAAAGCAATGTCGCCCTGATGACACCTACTGCGCT
Source organism: Bufotes viridis (assembly GCA_033119425.1). Taxonomy (NCBI): domain Eukaryota; kingdom Metazoa; phylum Chordata; class Amphibia; order Anura; family Bufonidae; genus Bufotes; species Bufotes viridis. The sequence continues at coordinate 23,274 of JAKVIS010001542.1, forward strand.
AAAGCCAATGGAGGCTCCAAAACACTCACCCGGGCACCAGCGCCAACACACTGACACGACGCCCCTAGACCACACCCAGACATCAGAGAAACACTCCTGACCTGGCCATATACATGCATCCTCAGCTCTTCCGAGCATTCATGTGTGTAACGTAGAGTGGATGACAAAGCTAGACCCCTCCACCTCCTCCCTTTAGATTTTTACCGTTCCCTCCCTGCAGACCCCTCTTCCCCATCTTCTACCTCCAGACCGCTCCTCGCTCCACATCTCCTCCCACCAGACCCTGCCGTTCCCTCCAGATGCCCCCGCCCCATCTCCTCCCATCAGACTCCTGCCGGTCCCTCCCTCCAGACCCCTCCTGCCGCCCCATCTCCCTCCTCCAGACCCTTCCCCATCTCCTCACTCCAGACCCCCCCAGACATGCCCCCTACCCTGAAGCGGTCCATAAAAGTTTGCCGCACATTGAGTGACACAGAAATGACTGGACTCCCCATCTAGTTTGTGATGGTGGTGGTAGTAGTTTCCTTCTAGAGACAACCCATGTTTCCAATTCTAAAATTTTCTGCTTTTAAAGCCGCAGAGGGCAGTCTGTGTCACAGATATCACCGCACTCCATGGACGAGGCACCCAGCTTTCCGCAGGATGGAGGGGCACAAACATCTCCCCTCCCCCGGAGCAGCATCTATAGGAATCTGAGCGGTGAGTACGTGAGTACAGAGGGGGCACAAACATCTAAAACCCCCAGAGGGAAGCATCTATAGGAATCTGAGCGGTGAGTATGGAGGGGCACACACATCCCACCCTGGAGCAGCGTCTATCTCAGAATCTGAACGGTGAGTACGGAGGGGTCACAAACATCTAAACCCCCCCGAGGGAAGCATCTATAGGAATCTGAACGGTAAGTATGGAAGGGGCACAAACATCTCTCCAGGAATCTGAACGGTGAGTATGGAAGGGGCACAAACATCTCCCCAGGAATCTGAGCGGTAAGTACGGAGGGGGCCCAAACATCTAAACCCCCCACGGAAGCATCTATAGGAATCTGAGCGGTGAGTATAGAGAGGGCACAAACATCTAAACCCCCCCGAGGGAAGCAGCTATAGAAATCTGAGCGGTGAGTATGGAGGGGGCACAAACATCCCCCCTCTGGAGCAGCATCTATAGGAATCTGAGCGTCTAGGGGTAAACAAATGGCGATAACGAGTACAGAACGCCTCACTAATGACTGGGCCACCGGAGTGGAATGTCTAATGAAATTTGGAGGAAAATTGCAGTAATCTGCTGCGCGGAGAAGTGGCGCTCTGCTGTGCGGACGTTGATCACACCAGCAAAAACATGATAACAATAATACCAGGCTGATGAGCCGCACACAAAATGTCATTCTGCTCCATTCACCAGACGCATGTAATCAGCAGAGAGGACGCCCCCGCTCACAGGCAATCACAGGGCGAGCGGGACGCCCCTCAATTGACAAACAGTCAAGAGGCCATTCCTCTCTGGAAATAGCGGCGCCGTCTCTCGGGAAATCGCAGCCATTTCCTCTGGACGCTCTAAGAGGAATAAGTGATGCGGGACAACGGCCGCACGAGATCCTGGATAAACACTCGCCACCCCGTACAGCACAGGGGAGAGGACGCCACTCCGAGGACAGCAGCCGGCACGCTGATCGCAGGTTAACCCCTTCATGACCTCTCTGACAATCCAGCACTTTGCTGCACCAAAAAATGCCAGATTATCACTGGCCATGTCATCCCTCCCGAGACTATAGCCTCGTTACAGGGGCTGCAGCGAGACCGCCGTGACGCTTAGGGGGGATCGCAGCGGCCCCGTCACCAGGGCCCCTATTGGATATAAGTGGGGGTCTCCACAAACAATATGGCACTTCTATAAAGCTAAAGCTTCAGATAAAAAGGCGGTGGGGGGGGGTGGATTCTGATAATCTGGCATCCGGAGCAGCGAGCTGCTGGACTCCCCCGCTGAGTAGATGGTACTATCCAGGATAGATTCAGGGACCCCCGACAGAAGCGCATCACCAGCTCAGGAGATCACGTGATCAGTCAGGTGACATTATCACACAACGCAGATACAAGGCTTTATCTGCACGTCAGACATTGAGAAGAGGAAACTGAGTGATCGCCGCTCTGATTGACACAAACAGAATCACCGGGGTCGATGCGGCTGCTGCGAGGAAGGATCGGCTGATTACACCGGCAATCAGCGCCTGCAGAGGGGGCAGGCGTCCAAAGAAACACCCCCGGGAGGAGAAGGGGCTTCAGGGGTAACCTCGGCCACAGGTGACAGCAGATGTCACCAGGAGACACCTCGTACCAGAATCCTGGTGCGAGGACCACCACCGAGCGCTAAAATGAAGAGGAAGGAAGGGTTAAACCATCCAGGAGACCAGCAAATCAACCTCCCCATAGACCCCGGCCACAAACACAGCTTCTCCCCATAGACCCCGGCCACAGACACAGCTTCTCCTCATAGACCCCGGCCACAGACACAGCTTCTCCTCATAGACCCCGGCCACAGACACAGCTTCTCCTCATAGACCCCGGCCACAGACACAGCTTCTCCCTATAGACCCCGGCCACAGACACAGCTTCTCCCTATAGACCCCGGCCACAGACACAGCTTCTCCCTATAGACCCCGGCCACAGACACAGCTTCTCCTCATAGACCCCGGCCACAGACACAGCTTCTCCTCATAGACCCCGGCCACAGACACAGCTTCTCCCCATAGACCCCGGCCACAGACACCGCTTCTCCCTATAGACCCCGGCCACAGACACAGCTTCTCCCTATAGACCCCGGCCACAGACACAGCTTCTCCTCATAGACCCCGGCCACAGACACAGCTTCTCCCCATAGACCCCGGCCACAGAGTCAGCTTCTCCCTATAGACCCCGGCCACAGACACAGCTTCTCCCCATAGACCCCGGCCACAGACGCAGCTTCTCCCTATAGACCCCGGCCACAGACGCAGCTTCTCCCTATAGACCCCGGCCACAGACACAGCTTCTCCCCATAGACCCCGGCCACAGACACAGCTTTATCCCATAGACCCCCGGCCACAGACACAGCTTCTCCCCATAGACCCCGGCCACAGAGTCAGCTTCTCCCTATAGACCCCGGCCACAGACACAGCTTCTCCCCATAGACCCCGGCCACAGACACAGCTTCTCCCTATAGACCCCGGCCACAGACGCAGCTTCTCCTTATAGACCCCGGCCACAGACACAGCTTCTCCCCATAGACCCCGGCCACAGACACAGCTTCTCCCTATAGACCCCGGCCACAGACACAGCTTCTCCCCATAGACCCCTGGCCACAGACACAGCTTCTCCCTATAGACCCCGGCCACAGACACAGCTTCTCCCTATAGACCCTGGCCACAGACACAGCTTCTCCCTATAGACCCGGCCACAGACGCAGCTTCTCCTTATAGACCCCGGCCACAGACACAGCTTCTCCCCATAGACCTCGGCCACAGACACAGCTTCTCCTTATAGACCCCGGCCACAGACTCAGCTTCGCCCCATAGACCCCGGCCACAGACACAGCTTCTCCCCATAGACCCCGGCCACAGACACAGCTTCTCCCCATAGACCCCGGCCACAGACACAGCTTCTCCCCATAGACCCCGGCCACAGACACAGCTTCTCCCTATAGACCCCGGCCACAGACACAGCTTCTCCCCATTGACCCGGCCACAGACACAGCTTCTCCCTATAGACCCCGGCCACAGACACCGCTTCTCCCAATAGACCCCGGCCACAGACACAGCTTCTCCCCATAGACCACTGCCACAGACACAGCTTCGCCCTATAGACCCCGGCCACAGACGCAGCTTCTCCCTATAGACCCCGGCCACAGACACAGCTTCTCCCCATAGACCCCGGCCACAGACACAGCTTTATCCCATAGACCCCCGGCCACAGACACAGCTTCTCCCCATAGACCCCGGCCACAGAGTCAGCTTCTACCTATAGACCCCGGCCACAGACTCAGCTTCTCCTTATAGACCCCGGCCACAGACTCAGCTTCTCCCCATAGACCCCGGCCACAGACACAGCTTCTCCCCATAGAACCCGGCCACAGACACAGCTTCTCCCCATAGACCCCGGCCACAGACACAGCTTCTCCCCATTGACCCGGCCACAGACACAGCTTCTCCCCATAGACCCCGGCCACAGACACAGCTTCTCCCCATAGACCCCGGCCACAGACACAGCTTCTCCCCATTGACCCGGCCACAGACACCGCTTCTCCCAATAGACCCCGGCCACAGACTCAGCTTCTCCTTATAGACTCCGGCAACAGACTCAGCTTCGCCCTATAGACCCCGGCCACAGACGCAGCTTCTCCCTATAGACCCCGGCCACAGACACAGCTTCTCCCCATAGACCCCGGCCACAGACACAGCTTCTCCCCATAGACCACGGCCATAGACACAGCTTCTCCCCATAGACCCAGGCCACAGACACAGCTTCTCCCCATAGACCCAGGCCACAGACACAGCTTCTCCCTATAGACATGGGCGTAGCTATAAGGGGTGCAGAGGTAGCAGTCGCTACCGGGCCCAGGAGCCTGAGGGGGCCAAAGACCCTTGTGCCCCATAAGAAGACACACAAAGCACTGAGGGAAGGGGGCCCATGCTAAACTCTAGCACCAGTTAGCTACGCACCTGCTTATAGACCCCGGCCACAGACTCAGCTTCTCCTTATAGACCCCGGCCACAGACACAGCTTCTCCTTATAGACCCCGGCCACAGACTCAGCTTCGCCCTATAGACCCCGGCCACAGACGCAGCTTCTCCACATAGACCCCGGCCACAGACACAGCTTCTCCCCATAGACCCCGGCCACAGACACAGCTTCTCCCCATAGACCCCGGCCACAGACACAGCTTTTCCCCATAGACCCAGGCCACAGACACAGCTTCTCCACATAGACCCAGGCCACAGACACAGCTTCTCCCCATAGACCCCGGCCACAGACACAGCTTCTCCCTATAGATCCCGGCCACAGACACAGCTTCTCCCCATAGACCCCGGCCACAGACACAGCTTCTCCCTATAGACCCCGGCCACAGACACAGCTTCTCCCCATAGATCCCGGCCACATACACAGCTTCTCCCCACAGACCCCGGCCACAGACTCAGCTTCTACCTATAGACCCCGGCCACAGACACAGCTTCTCCCCATAGACCCCGGCCACAGACACAGCTTCTCCCCATAGACCCCGGCCACAGACACAGCTTCTCCCTATAGACCCCGGCCACAGACACAGCTTCTCCTCATAGACCCCGGCCACAGACACAGCTTCTCCCTATAGATCCCGGCCACAGACGCAGCTTCTCCCCATAGACCACGGCCATAGACACAGCTTCTCCCCATAGACCACGGCCATAGACACAGCTTCTCCCCATAGACCCCGGCCACAGACACAGCTTCTCCCTATAGACCCCGGCCACAGACACAGCTTCTCCCTATAGACCCCGGCCACAGACACAGCTTCTCCCCATAGACCCCGGCCACAGACGCAGCTTCTCCCTATAGACCCCGGCCACAGACACAGCTTCTCCCTATAGACCCCGGCCACAGACACAGCTTCTCCCCATAGACCCCGGCCACAGACTCAGCTTCTACCTATAGACCCCGGCCACAGACACAGCTTCATCCCATAGACCCCCGGCCACAGACACAGCTTCTCCCCATAGACCCCGGCCACAGACACAGCTTCTCCCCATAGACCCCCGGCCACAGACACAGCTTCTCCCCATAGACCCCGGCCACAGACACAGCTTCTCCCCATAGACCCCGGCCACAGAGTCAGCTTCTACCTATAGACCCCGGCCACAGACTCAGCTTCTCCTTATAGACCCCGGCCACAGACACAGCTTCTCCTTATAGACCCCGGCCACAGACTCAGCTTCTCCCTATAGACCCCGGCCACAGACACAGCTTCTCCCCATAGACCCCGGCCACAGACACAGCTTCTCCCTATAGACCCCGGCCACAGACACAGCTTCTCCCCATTGACCCGGCCACAGACACAGCTTCTCCCTATAGACCCCGGCCACAGACACCGCTTCTCCCCATAGACCCCGGCCACAGACACAGCTTCATCCCATAGACCCCGGCCACAGACACAGCTTCTCCCCATAGACCCCGGCCACAGAGTCAGCTTCTACCTATAGACCCCGGCCACAGACTCAGCTTCTCCTTATAGACCCCGGCCACAGACTCAGCTTCTCCCCATAGACCCCGGCCACAGACACAGCTTCTCCCCATAGACCCCGGCCACAGACACAGCTTCTCCCCATAGACCACGGCCATAGACACAGCTTCTCCCCATAGACCCCGGCCACAGACACAGCTTCTCCCCATAGACCACGGCCATAGACACAGCTTCTCCCCATAGACCCAGGCCACAGACACAGCTTCTCCCCATAGACCCAGGCCACAGACACAGCTTCTCCCTATAGACATGGGCGTAGCTATAAGGGGTGCAGAGGTAGCAGTCGCTACCGGGCCCAGGAGCCTGAGGGGGCCAAAGACCCTTGTGCCCCATAAGAAGACACACAAAGCACTGAGGGAAGGGGGCCCATGCTAAACTCTAGCACCAGGGCCCATGAGCCGTTAGCTACGCACCTGCTTATAGACCCCGGCCACAGACTCAGCTTCTCCTTATAGACCCGGCCACAGACACAGCTTCTCCTTATAGACCCCGGCCACAGACTCAGCTTCGCCCTATAGACCCCGGCCACAGACGCAGCTTCTCCACATAGACCCCGGCCACAGACGCAGCTTCTCCCCATAGACCCCGGCCACAGACACAGCTTCTCCCTATAGACCCCGGCCACAGACACAGCTTCTCCCTATAGACCCCGGCCACAGACACAGCTTCTCCCTATAGACCCCGGCCACAGACACAGCTTCTCCCTATAGACCCCGGCCACAGACACAGCTTCTCCCCATAGACCCCGGCCACAGACACAGCTTCTCCCTATAGACCCCGGCCACAGACACAGCTTCTCCCCATAGACCCCGACCACAGACACAGCTTCTCCCTATAGGCCCCGACCACAGACACAGCTTCTCCCTATAGACCCCGGCCACAGACACAGCTTCTCCCTATAGACCCCGGCCACAGACTCTTCTTTTTCTCCTTGACCCTACGGACAATCAGACCCACAGACACCAGATTGTGGGAGGACCCCACTGTTATCAGCTCCATTCTAATTGGCTATAGGACAGCACCCCACAATATTATTCATGCTGCCACCTGGAGTCAAGCACCTTAAAAGATTTGTCATTACCTTTAACGCCAAGGCCTCGGCGCTCTCCCGGCACGTCTTTTCAATCTCCAGACTGTTCTGCATGACATCGACCTCCTCAATAACCAGGTGCGAAACTGAAGTGAAAAGAATACAAAGTCACCATGAACGCCAAATACCGTCATATCATACCCCAAAAGACAATCACCACATTGTACCCCGGACACCAATCACTGCCCAGGTCACACAACAAAGTACATGTAACACCCTACACATAGGAGCAGTATTATAGTAGTTATATTCTTGTACATAGGAGCAGTATTATAGTAGTTATATTCTTGTACATAGGAGCAGTATTATAGTAGTTATATTCTTGTACATGGGAGCAGTATTATAGTAGTTATATTCTTGTACATAGGAGCAGTATTATAGTAGTTATATTCTTGTACATAGGAGCAGTATTATAGTAGTTATATTCTTGTACATAGGAGCAGTATTATAGTAGTTATATTCTTGTACATAGGAGACAGTATTATAGTAGTTATATTCTTGTACATAGGAGCAGTATTATAGTAGTTATATTCTTGTACATAGGAGCAGTATTATAGTAGTTATATTCTTGTACATAGGAGCAGTATTATAGTAGTTATATTCTTGTACATAGGAGCAGTATTATAGTAGTTATATTCTTGTACATAGGAGCAGTATTATAGTAGTTATATTCTTGTACATAGGAGCAGTATTATAGTAGTTATATTCCTGTACATAGGAGCAGTATTATAGTAGTTATATTCTTGTACATAGGAGCAGTATTATAGTAGTTATATTCTTGTACATAGGAGCAGTATTATAGTAGTTATATTCTTGTACATAGGAGCAGTATTATAGTAGTTATATTCTTGTACATAGGAGCAGTATTATAGTAGTTATATTCTTGTACATAGGAGCAGTATTATAGTAGTTATATTCTTGTACATAGGAGCAGTATTATAGTAGTTATATTCTTGTACATAGGAGCAGTATTATAGTAGTTATATTCTTGTACATAGGAGCAGTATTATAGTAGTTATATTCTTGTACATAGGAGCAGTATTATAGTAGTTATATTCTTGTACATAGGAGGCAGTATTATAGTAGTTATATTCCTGTACATAGGAGGCAGTATTATAGTAGTTATATTCTTGTACATAGGAGCAGTATTATAGTAGTTATATTCTTGTACATAGGAGGCAGTATTATAGTAGTTATATTCTTGTACATAGGAGGCAGTATTATAGTAGTTATATTCTTGTACATAGGAGCAGTATTATAGTAGTTATATTCTTGTACATAGGAGGCAGTATTATAGTAGTTATATTCTTGTACATAGGAGCAGTATTATAGTAGTTATATTCTTGTACATAGGAGGCAGTATTATAGTAGTTATATTCTTGTACATAGGAGCAGTATTATAGTAGTTATATTCTTGTACATAGGAGCAGTATTATAGTAGTTATATTCTTGTACATAGGAGCAGTATTATAGTAGTTATATTCTTGTACATAGGAGCAGTATTATAGTAGTTATATTCTTGTACATAGGAGCAGTATTATAGTAGTTATATTCTTGTACATAGGAGCAGTATTATAGTAGTTATATTCTTGTACATAGGAGCAGTAGTATAGTAGTTATATTCTTGTACATAGGAGGCAGTATTATAGTAATTATATTCTTGTACATAGGAGAAGTATTATAGTAGTTATATTCTTGTACATAGGAGCAGTATTATAGTAGTTATATTCTTGTACATAGGAGCAGTATTATAGTAGTTATATTCTTGTACATAGGAGCAGTATTATAGTAGTTATATTCTTGTACACAGGAGGC
>JAKVIS010001543.1:0-32491 GCA_033119425.1 Bufotes viridis
AACCTTGATATATCGAAGACAGAAGCCATAGGATAGACAACAGGCAACAGGACTCCACATTCCATTGTGAAGACCATGCCAAAGAGCTCCACATATCTCATCTTCCTTGGCCCTTGTATCACTTGGGTGGGAAGCAAGCGCTAATATCAGTCACGCTTACGTTTTCAAGCTGGAAACAACAAAATATATTTGAGGAAAAGCAAACTATTTAATTAGGCCCTTAGTGACCAAAGGAGTCCATTCATGCCAACTGGTAAGCTTTTGTTCTTTTTTTTAAAGGGTGGTCTGTCTTGGACAAGCTCTTTTTCTTCAAAGTGTCCACTGCCATCATTTACATTTCCCTGCAGCGCCACCGCTGGAAAAGCTAAGCATTACACAGTGTCCTCAATGGCATGAGATCAATGGCATGTATTCTCGGTCTAGACAGAGATTAATGCAGTTGCATTGAACTATAGTATATTGATCACACATGGCATATGTGACTTCTGTCCCTTTTATCCTTCAGTACAATACAAGGGACAGATTATTCTTCATATTGAACATGGGTAAATGGAAAGCAAAGCAATTTGTTTGTGTTAGGTGAAGCTTACATCTACGAGTATTTTACCGTTCCTGGCAGACACACAATAAATTACACAACAAATTCAATATACAATAAATTATATGAAACAGGTCATACACCGATTCTACCCAGAAGCTCCTGAGCCTTAAAGGGGCATCGGTCAGCAGATTTGTCCCTATGACACTGGCTGACCTGTTACATGTGCGCATGGCAGCTGAAGGCATCCGTGTTGGTCCCATGTTCATATGTGCCTGCAATGCTGAGAGAAGTGATATTTTATTATATGCAAATGAGCCTCTAGGAGCAATGGGGGCGTTACCATTACACTTAGAGGCTCTGCTCTCTCTGCAACTGCCGCACTCTCTGCACTTTGATTGACAGGACAAGGCAGTATAAACATCATCATACTTGGCCCTGTCAATCAAAGTGCAGAGGGTGCAGCAGTTGCAGAGAGAGCAGAGCCTGTAGGTGAAACAGCAACACCCCCATTGCTCCTAGAGGTTCATTTGTATATATCAAAACATTTTTCCCAGCAATGCGGACACAGATGAACATGGGACCAACACAGATGTCTTCAGCTGCCAGGTGCACAAGTTCAGGTCAGACAGTTCTACAGGTACAAATCTGCTGACAGATGCCCATTAATATAAAATGTCTCACAGCCTCCAATCTACCAAGTGTCCTTTGTAATACTGGTGTCTTCTTATGTGGCATAGGGGCATTTGGGCCCCCTTCAGACACTAGGACCTGGGCACAATTGCTACCTCTGCACCACCTACATCTACACCTCACCTCATGGACCATGGGAGGATCATAGACTAGACCAGGGATTCCCAACCTGCAGCCCTCCAGCTGTTGCCAAACTACAACTCCCAGCATGCCCCAACACCCTACAGCTATCAGCCTACAGCAGGGCATGCTGGGAGTTGTAGTTTTACAACAGCTGGAGGGCCACAAGTTGAGCATGCCTGGCCTACAGCTATCATCCTACAGGTGGGCATGGTGGGATTTGTAGTTTTACAACAGCTGGAGGGCTGCAGGTTGAGCATCTCAGACTAGAATGACAAGCAAGGAGAGAGGAGAAGACGGAGTAGCAGGGCCTTAGCTATGATGCTTCCTTTCTCCTTGGCTCAAGATATGGGTGACACAAGACGACCAGATTATAAAAAACAAAAACAAAAAAAATATGCTCATCAGAGTGACACAAATGTGTGTTTTTTTCAAAGTTGATCATGCACCTCTCATCCCAGAAAATCTAGAGAAAAAAGTTAAAGGGATTGTCCGAGAGTCTAAGGGCTTGTTCACACGAACGTAAGGGCTCCGTGTCCGTGCTGTGGCACGGGCACCGACTGTGGGCCAGCCGCATGCGGATCGCGAACCCTTTCACTTGAATAGGGTCCGCGATCTGTCTGTTCCGCAAAAAGATAGAGCAAGTTTTATCTTTTTGCGATACAGAGGCACGGAACAGAACCCCAGGAAGCACTTTGTAGTGCTTCCGTGGGGTTCCGTTCCGTTCTGCATCTCTGGATTTGCGGACCCGTTTAAGTGTATGCAGTCTCCATTACCACAGCTCTATATCCCCACAGTCTCTCCTGTCCATTCTCTCTGTACTTCATGTCTCCTCTGTACCAGAGATTCAGCTAAAGTTCTTATCAGCTGTATTCAGGATTATAATCCCTGACAAGTAGAGCAGAGAGGAGGACCAGGGAGCTGTTTACCTTCAGTGCTGTGAAGTAACTTGTCCTCCTCTGTGATTAGGTCTGTGATAAGTCTCGTACAGTCTACCACTGCGCATGTTTCTGGACTTAGTCTCCTGGAGTGCTCATTACTCGCACTGCACAGGTCTAGTTCTTTTCATACCTAACCACTTTGTTCTCCCTTTGTACTATTAATAGTTCAGATGGTGTAGGTGGTTCAAGTATCTAATTCCCAGGGGTTTATTTCAGGGAGACCTTATGCTTGTCTTTAGATATTTAATGTGATAATTTTAATTATCTATTAGAGGACATTTTAGGAAATATAAATTCTCAAAGATATTTATAGTGCTTTTAAAGGTATTCTTCAATACTCTTTCCCCTTGTATGGTATTGACCATTACTATTTGATCAGGTACATTATCGTGTGTGGGGTGTGACACCGCCATAGATGAGAATATTCTGGTGACACATTTAGAGGTAAGTATTTTTTTGTAGCTTAATTTTTGTTATTTAATTTTTTATTTTCATTTATTTGGCAATTTGGCAATTTGTGGCATTAGTGCTTACTGGTGAGTTACAGTGATTTTAGAAATTATTAATCACCGGTGGTTCTTATACTTTAATTATTATTACATCTCTTTTTATTCTGTAGATATATTATTCTTTCAGTAACATCACTAGTTCTTTGTTTTTTATATTTTAGATCTTTTTACATGTTTTTAGATGATATGGCTCATCCTCGAATCTCTGATTGTACACAATTAGATCATCTTTATTTTCTTTTTTAAAAAAATATTTATTTTATTTGCATAATTTTATAATTCTTCTAAAGCACCGTTTAGATAAAGGAAGAAAATGTAAAGCCTTCATTGAGGCCTTTAGGGCTGAGGCTCTGTAAGCAGTATATCGGGTTTCCTCTTGTTGGAGTCTTTTATCTATATCTCCTTGTCTGGGGCCTTTTTGGATTTTCTTTATTCCCCAGATTTTTAAGTTGCTGGTGTTGCCTTAGTGTTGATATCTTATATGTCTCGAGAGAGGCGTATCTGCTTCCGTGATTATGCTACTGAAGTGTTTTAAGACTCGTCTTCTTAAAGAGGACCTTTCTTTTTTTTTTTATTCTAGCTAAATTACTTGCTAATGCTACCACCCTGCCTGTTTTTTTAAAATATCGCTTGTACGCCCCACTGTGCCCCCCTGTAGTTTTCCCGCTCAGCATGTTAATACTGAGCATTGGTACAGGGAGGAGGAGACGCCAGGGTTCTCAATGGGCATCTCCTTCTCCCTGGCTGTGCTGCGATCTAATCACAGCAGAGAGCGTCACAGCCAGGGAGAAAAAAAAAGCTCACCTTAACATACTGAGCGGAAAAACTACAGGGGGCACAGTGGGGCGTAGGAGCGATATTTTTAAAAAACAGGCAGGGTGGCAGCATCAGTGGGGGTTCCCTGCAAGTAAAGGTATTTATCTAGAATTAAAAAAAAAAACATGAAAGGTTCTCTTTAACTCTAGAATAGTTTTCCCCACGTATATATTTTGGGACAGTCGTATCAGATTATATAAACCACTCCTGTGGACTTGCAGTTTATAAATTCTCTTATTTCATATTTTTGGGATTTGGAAATTATTTTGTGGGTACCATCTGTCCACAACACGTGCATTCCCCACATGGGTATGACCCTCTCGTGGTCAGCCATGTGCTGCCATGTATCCTTTTTGTTGAAAATGGCTATGTACCAACATCTCTTTTAGATTTTTGCCCCGTCTGTATGTTATTGTGGGGCTATATGAAATTACCTCTTTCAAATCATCATCTGCTCTCAAGATATGCCCGTGTCGTTTCATGATCTTATATATTTACTCATGTTGAATGTCAAAAGTTCCAATGCAACGTATCTGCTGCTTTACTTGTTTTTGTGATTGTTCCACAAGCAGAGTGCGTCTGTCCATTTTTTTTACTCTGTTATAGGCTTTGAATAGGCTCTTCTTAGGGTAGCATCTTGCTCTAAATCTACGGAATAGTAGGGCACTTTCCTTCTAAAAAGCCTGTTCTTCCGAGCAGTTGCGTTTAGCTCGTAAATATTGCCCTAATAGGATTTCTTTCTTCAGTGCCGGTGGATGAAAGCCCTGCCAGTGAAAAAAGCTATTAGTTGATGTTGGCTTCCTATATACTTCTGTATGTACGCTGCCGTCAGGCCCCAGGGCAATAGTCAAATCCAAGAAATTAATACTTTGTTTATGTATCTCTGCCATGAATATAAGACCGATTGTATTGGTATTAAGAGTCTTGACAAAGTCAAAATGGTGCTTTTCGGTGCCTTCCCAAAGAATCAAAATGTCGTCGATATAACGACCCCAAGATGAAGTGTGTTCCCAAATCGTCCCCATTGCTGTCCCAGTGATCTGTAAATACTATTTCCCATCCAAAATAAAGTAATTGTGCATCAACAGAAAGTTAAGTAGTGTCAAAACAAATTTATTGTGATCCCGACACTGTGTGCCTTTGGTGTTAAGAAAAAATTCCACTGCTCAAATTCCCAGTTCGTGTTGTATGCTTGTGTAGAGCGCCTCTACATCCAAGTTTGCTATATACATCTCAGTATTGACATATATATCCTGGAGTCTGACCACAGCGTCCTTGATATCCTTTATATATGATGGAAGAGTGGGCACAAATGGGGATATAACCTGGTCAAAGTACTCACTCATTTTTTCACACAGGCTCTGATTTCGAGACACTATCGGTTTCTGTTTTTTGTGGACTTTAGGAATAGCTTAGAAGGTGGCGATGGTTGGACGTGGGTTGTGAAGAGCACCTTATGTTCTTCTTTTGTAATAAGCTTACTTTCAGAAGGATATTAGATAGGATAGTACATTTTATTGTGGGATTTTCCTTTAGTGGTTTATATGTATTGGTATCTTTTAGTGTCATCACCATTTTAATGTAGTCAGTTTTTTCTAGAAGGACTACATTTCCTTCTTTATCTGGAGGTTTTATAATCAGATTTCTCTCTTCCATCATTTGTTTCATTTCTTATTGCTCTTCTTTCGTTTAGAGGTACATCGGTTTTGTGCTACATTGCTCTTTCTAGTTTTTATTTTTTGTAAGTCTCTCGTTACCATATCCACAAACGTCTTTATGTTTGCATATTTGATAAGTGGAGGTGTAAATTTAGATTTAGGAGCCAAAGTGCTAAGGAAATGCCCGATTAGCCAATCAGTGGCTGCAGTGATGACCCACCTATTCCAGTATGTTGAGAGGAAGCAAAGAACGGTCGGGATCGGTGAACTACTGGAATGGGAGCGGCAAGGGATTGGTTAAGTGAGTGCTGATTTAATATATAATTTTAAAGCATGAGTAGCCTTAAAGCAACCATGTGGCAAAAATTTTTTTTTTACTTTAACCAGAAAACGAACAGAACACTAACATGCCACCCTCCTTTTCATCTTCTCTTCTGCAGATCCATTAATTCCCAGGCTCCTTTTCTGACATTAAAGATGCATTTGGTAGCACTTGCTGCTGCCCTCAGATTGGCCAGCTTTGCTCAAATGAAAAGTTCTGGCCAATCCAAGAGCAGGGCTGGACAAGTAGGAGGTGTCTTGGGCTACCAATGCACAGTATGCATTAAAGGGTCTGAGAAGCGGTGCGGCCATCTTGGATGACAGAAAAGGAGCTCAAGAATTAGTAGACCTGCAACTAAAAAGATGAAAAGGAGGTCACCAGGTAAGTGCTATGTTCATCCCCCAGCTAATGTCATTTTTTTTTTTATCTTGAACCAGAGGGTCACATTAAACAGCCAGACATCCCTTTAAGAAGGGACAGGCAGAAATACAATGCATTTTTTTTTATACCTAAAATACGCCTAAACGCAAACCCACTTACGGAGTTCTACACCGCAATAGCGCATGCAATTACAGGCTCGGATAAATTATTTGTTAGTGCACTTTCAATAAACAAGAGCAATCTTTTCACATTTTTCCTCTTATTGCACAAATTGCAGTGTCTTATAAATTATTATATAGACTGTCAACTTGGAAGTCATAGCTGTTCACTCATGCAGTTTGTTGGATTATTTGCATTGTGGGCGCAATTTGCATACAGATTGTCAGATTTATGAGGTGGGTTATGGATGTCTATATATTTCTAGTGAAAGGGAATTGTTTTGTAAACTCTTATATGGTCTGAAATATCAGCAACTCCTATAAAATATCCTATTCTGCGTCTTTCGATTTGGGGTTTTTAGAAGTCCCATCCATTATAGGAAGCACAGGATACAGGGGACCTCTAGAGGTGTCACTCAAGAGAAGGGTTCCAGACATTTTTGAATGCCCGCTGGTCTATAGAATATGGCACTCGCATAACACTTCCATAAATAACAATGCTATACAGTACTGCCATCACTATGTACTACACAGTGCCACACAATGGGGCCAATTTACCAATCCTATAGACATGCACCAAATTTACCATCTAGACTGAGCCCCTATAACAAATGTTGTCAGTAAGTAAGGAGTAAAATGGAGTAAAACAGGCATGCTCAACCTGCGGCCCTCCAGCTGTTGTAAAACTACAACTCCCACCATGCCCTTCTGTAGGATGATAGCTGTAGGCTGTCAGGGAATGATGGAAGTTGTAGTTTTGCAGCTGGAGGGCCGCAGGTTGTGCATGCCTGGAGTAAAATGTTGCACATTAGATTATTAGAACACGTCCTTTCTCCACAAAACCACACCCGTTTCTAGTTTAGCAACGCCGTCTTCTTGGGATCGGTGCCGATAATTTCTATAAAACTAAATGCAACAATCTTGGCGTAAATTTACGGCAAAATCTAGGTGCACTCACATTAGGAAATGTGGGCTAATAACTTTAGGGGTCATTTATTAGGTGTATTTCAGGTGCAGATTGCGGCACAACCGTTAGTTGCGCCGCAGTCTGTGACTTTTCTCCGCTCGCGCCAGGTCTAAAAACATGCGCGGGCAGGGAAGGGGACGGGTCGGCAGGCCCATCTCGTTCATCATTTTCTATGCCTGTTTTAGGCATGGAAAATGGTCTAAATGTAAGCCGATGCCTCTTCATAACAGATATAGGGCTTATTAAGACAGGCATTTTAAACGCCAGTCTTAACAAATGACCCCCTATGGATGCTCCGTTATAGATGCAGAACAATGAAAATAACAGTGCCGGATTTGGCACATAACTGAGATGAACGGCGCTGCATAAACTCTATTGACTCTATGGAGTCCTAACAGTTTCCATTAAGGAACCTTTTTTTTTTTACTGGACAAAAAAGTCCAGTCTTTTTTGATGAAATTTGCAACGCAGGTACCAAACGAGGTCTCCATAGATGTGATGTTACCCTATACAGTGCTCAAATAATACAGTAACCACCAATGAACTCTAGTCCAACACTGCACAGTAACCTAACAGCAGGGCTACAAAATGTCTAAATAATACTACTACACAATTAATACTAAGATTTACAATGGCCACAAGTTTCAGATGCCAGGGGACCCAAGTCCCCGCACATCCTAATGCCAACCACGTCTACATGCCTTCATGTTGGTACATGATTTAGCAGATGCAATCTGTTTATAGGTAGCTTCAGGGGAAACCAAATGTCTTGCCTCTGTTGTATCACCCCATAGGCAGTCTGTAATCTGCTGATGGGTTTTTCCCTGCCACTGGCAAGGAATTTGATTCCTCGCAGCTGCTATTTTCTAAAGGTAATAATTGCTGATTACAGATTAGGGGATTACGGTATAATCTCTTGCTATATAATATGCTATTGTCCCTTGTAAATTTCTCAGTATGCCACCAACCTAGGTGAGAAGACAGAACAATATATGGAGTAGGGCGGTAAAGAAGTTATGACACCTCTTCTCTGTGTCAGATTCAACACCGTTCCAGGACTGTGAATGGCACTGTTATGGAGGCACTGACTGTGGCTGACAATGTTATAAAGCAGGGGTGTACAACCTTTGGCCTGCAGAGCCATCCTGTGAAGCCTCAATAATCTGAACGCAGAAATGGATGCACACATGTACCGTAGCTTCCATGTCAGAGAAGAATGGCATACAACTCGGGAGCAGGGATGGAGAAGTACTAATGATGCACTTTTACTCATCGTTGGACTCTTGAGAATGCCACACCTTGACCCCTGTGTGGCACTCCAGAAAGAAGTATATGACGTATGGTGGTGCTCTCCACTTCTCTGGAATGCTCAAATGGTTAGAAGGTGACCCCCGTTCTCTCGATAGGTGGGAGAAGAATCTGCACCTATTAAACATTTATGGCACATACTGTACTTTTGATATACCATAAACATCTCTATACATAAGTTCTATTGCCACCCTTGGGAATAGTTCAGTAGGACAATGAGGCCCTCACACCAGAAAAGGTTGTGAACCCCTATAAAGTGTGGAGGTTAATATTATGGAGGTACTCAAGTGTGGCTGCCAGTGTTATTGAAGTACTGAGTTTGAGTGGAAATAATATGGGGGTACTAAGTTTGGCTGCCAGTGTTATTAAGGTACTGAGTTTGAATGGAAATATTATGGAGGTACTAAGACTTTGTTATTAAGGTACTGACTGGGGCTGGAAATGCTATGAAGATATTGAGCGTGAATGGCAATATTATCGATGTAGTGACTGGGATGGCAATGTTATTGAGGTACTCACTGTGGATGGCAATGTTATGTAGGTGCTGACTGCAACTGGCAATGCTATGAAGACACCCACCATGAATGGCAATATTATATTGAAGTGACCGAGCTGGCAATGTCATTGATGTACTAAATGTAAATGGTAATGTAATGGAGGCACTGACTGTGGATGGCAATGATATACAGGCAGGTAATATGTCTATGGTGATAACTATCTTCATAGAAAATAAATGGATCACATCTTCTAACCATTCTATTAGATATTCTCAAGGAGATAATGATTCTCTCGTTACCATAGATACTCCGATGCTTATTAGCATGATGACAACTACTTGTTATTGTACATATCGGCGAAATTATCTAAGTCTCTTCCTACCTTCGAGCCACTGTCCCCAGTAGATTGCTGTGTTCCTGTCCCACAGAGAGCATCTAAACCCACTAACATCAAAGCATTTAGATAAGGAATGACAGCAAAAAGATCTTCTGTTCAGTAAAACCTTAAACCCTGCTGGTATAATTACATCAACTACGTGTCCTGACGTACAGTGCAGCCCTCACTATAATTATACTAGAAGAGACGCCGAATATATCCTTGATGCCACTCAGCAACAAAACTTTATTCAAATGAAAAAAAGTAAAAAAAAATGAATGATCGCGAAGAGTATGTCCATCACGGGAACGTCACATTCGTTTTTGAAAAAATAACTAAATTTGCCAATTACTTAAGGCCACGACGAGTTAGTCTTAAGAGCCAACCTGAATCTTCTCTGTTGGAAAGGTCTGTTTGAATCGACTTTCTCCTTCACAAATTCAGCTCGTACGTGCCGAAGTTTCAGGTATCGCACAGCTAAATTGCCCTTTGCAAACGATAAAAGCCACATTTCCACATCCTGTTGTGTTCCAAATTACAGTAAGGGAAGTAGACAATGGAGATAGAAATGTCAACGCGTCTATATACTGAGAGTGACAGAAATATAAGAAATTAGAAAACTCTGCAGAATATTCTCTCGTAGATAATAGTTACCATTTTGATGACGAGTGCAACTTTATAAGTATGCACTTTTGCGTTTTTAGTGGGTTTTTTTAAACTTGTTTTTGGTGTTTTTTGTTTTTGCAGTAAAAACCCCAACTCCACATGTTAAGCTTAAGGTGTATGGGAAATCTGAACTCCAGGATACCCCAGCAGTTTTTTGCTCCTAGCATTCTTGTTAATTTGGTAGTGTTTTTGTCTATCTAGCTACATGATGGAGCTCTTGGCATTTTTCAGACATTTTCACATTCTATAGGGGAAAAACTCAATGAAGATGCTAATGGTAAGACACGTTGGGGATCATTTATGAAATCAGGTATGCCAGTTTTGGGGCGTAAAAATGTCGCCAATCTTGGCAACTGCAACTTTTTTGTGACATTTCGTGATCCTCACCACTTTTCACACTAGTCTATGTTTAAGAGTTATAAGGCCCCTTTCAGACAAGTGAGTGTCACACTCCGGACTCACAAGGCAGCACCCGTCCGGACCTCCCAGCACTGACAGAGTCACATAGCATTATATTGATTTATGATGTTATATAACACTTAGAGGTCTTGAATGTATTGGATAACACTGACAATACATTCCAGAACTATAAATCAATATAATGCTATACGACCTCGGCAGTGCAGGAAGTTCAGGATGGGTGCTGCGCTGCGAGTCCGGAGCATTACACTCACTTATCTGCAAGGGGCCTAAGTGAGATTAGACACATTAGGCTCACAAAGCAAAGCCAGACTTAAAACTGACATAAAAACAACCTTAAATGATAAAAGAGAAAAATGCAACAAAGAATGTGGCAAAAAACGGGACAAAAAAATGCATGTTGTTATACTGGCATTTTTGCAGCCCAAAGGAATTGCCAGTGCAAACATGTGTTTAGGGGCAGTACTGATGATTAGACAACCAAATACTGGATGATCACACATTAAACTGCAACTTGTCTTCAACTTAAAGGGGTTGTTCACCTTCAGGGGCCTTTGATCAGAATCTCCCAGACTGCCAGACCCAAGGAAGGAAGCATATTCAATTCAAAGTCAAATAACAGATGGGCTGATACCTGGATGGGCAGCCCCAGACCCTGAAAATAATTTCCACCACAGATACAACTGTATCACCGTCTTCAGGATGCCGATACAGTTAAATAGTGCAGCAGAGCACAGGAACCAATAGTTCCTGGCCCCAAAAATCACTCTCATAGGCCACAGGCCTAAGGCTAGTTTCACACTAGCTGTAAATTCTTCGAACAGCCTGCCGGAAGACATCGTTTCTGGCATAGCCGGATACTACCTAACCACTCCGGAGCCCACTGACTATAACGGGACGCGGCAGGGATCCAGCCCATCTTCGGCATTAGTGCCGGTATTCGTAATGTAGAGGGCAATATATCAAAGGTCTGCGCCAGTTTTCTGGAGAGTGGCAACCTTTGCCAGAACAAGTCTTGTTCTGCACCAAAATTTGAGACTTACACTCTTGCCACTTATGAAAAATGGTTGGGAAAGTGAGGGTGGTTACATATGGTAATTAATTTCCCTCCAGATTTATCAATGAGACTTTTTTAAAAAGCCATCAAAAAATTCTCAAAATCCTTCCATAGAAAAAACTGGAGCAGTATTGCTAGACAAAATGTTGGGTTTAAAGATCAAATTTAACAAACATGAAACATTTAATAAATTGCTCTAACGCAGACTCAAGGAAAGCTGACTTCAGATATTACCCTTACGATACATTACTAGACAGTACCCGGCATCAGCCGGTGTGATAAATCTGAAGCATTTTTTTATACTGTCTAGTAGTGAGTTTGCACTTGGACAGTATTAGTAAATCTATCCCAGTGACCATGGCTGCTGCAGGGAATCTGATTTCCCCATACCTGATTTCCTCTATTACCCAGTCTGCCTTTTCTAAAGGTAGCAATTCAGGGGATATATTAGCTAAAACTGTAAAAGGTTTTTCACATAAATTATATGTACCAGTCCCTAGCTGCAGATGAAATTAAGTTATAGGTTTAATAAACCCAGTTTCAAAGTTGCTATTAAGGCATTCGAGTTAATATGGAGGAGTTGCTCAGTTGAAACCTCCATCAATTAACCAGAGCAGCCACAAGAAGCATGTCTCACTGGGGGCATTATCTATGCATTATACCGTCAACTAATTGATTTCAATGGACATCATGTAATACTTTAGTTCCCTTGTGGTGGCACTACAGGGAAGCTGAACACTTACTATCTCTCTGTGGAGGGCACCTTTTAGACACTAGATCCTCTAGACCAGTGTTTCTCCAGTTCCAGTCCTCAGGGACCACCTGCCGGTCATCATTTCAGAATGTGGATCGGGTGTGGACCAAAAACAAGGTTGTATGCATGAGCCGTCGGTCGCGGAAAGGAGTTGTGTGTTCCCAAAAGCTGTCATCCTGGTGATCAGTTCCGGATGATGGTGGGAACGTTCTCTAGATGGCAGCACGTCTCCCTGTCTCAAAGCTTGTGCTCAGTCTGGATTGTATAGGTAGCAGTGCCTAGCCTACAGTCCTGTTGTAGTTTCAGTCTGTTAATAGATAGAGCGCATAAGACTATGTTCTGTACTTTAAAGGCTATGAACACCTTCGGAGGCCATTTTTTTTAATGATTCCATGTTACTCATTTTGGGCTAAAATCATTTTTTCAATTGGGCTGTATTAAAAATATTCAGCTGTTCTGTCACAAAGCGTTAATTGTTTTTCTAACTGTGTGACTGGTCATCTAATAACCCTTATCTCTTAATTACTAAGAGGTTATAAACACATTCTTAGCAGTAACTGAGCTACAATGAGTGTTTATAATGTCAGAGAGCAGAGATAAGGAGTCCATCTGCTCCTGGTCTGACGGAAAAGAGTCAAGACATTAAATCCAAAGGATGCTACTAGAGTGTGTCAGCTCTGTACAGAAAAAATGGTTCCATATATATATAAGACCAATTGAAAAAATTATTGAAAAAATAATTTTTTGTTCAAAATGAGTACAATGCAATAATAAAAAAATTGCCCCCAAATGTTTACATAGTCTTTAACTTTACCCCCTGAGATACTCTTCACCCTCTGAGAAGCAGATGTGAAACAGGGCATTCCTCGAGCAGGGTCAGATTCCAGACAGTGTCGTACTTATCAGGGCGGGTGCCCTGTGTTAGGTTAAGCAGGGCGATTGCAGGACCCCTGTTTAGGGAATAATAGGGATGGGTACCTTCCTCATATTAATGCTCAGAACCTGGTCTTTGACCCAGCGGATGAATTAGATCAAGTGGTTACATCCCTATCTCGCAA
Organism: Bufotes viridis; assembly: GCA_033119425.1. NCBI lineage: Eukaryota > Metazoa > Chordata > Amphibia > Anura > Bufonidae > Bufotes > Bufotes viridis. Next base: position 13,240 of record JAKVIS010001543.1, read on the forward strand.
GGCGGAGAGGTACCACCGAGTGCCCTGCTTCATGGTGGTTGGATCATTGAAAACCACTGAGGACAATTTTAGGCTATACACACACATATACGGTAAATACATTCTCACTAGAACACGAAATACAAACAAGACGAGACTTGGCCGCACAAGACAGAGAGGCGAATTCAGTTTTTCAGGTACGTGAGTGAAGTTGATTAAAAAAGAAAAACAAAATAAATAAACCAATTTACTATGAGAAAATTATATTCTGCAAAATGATCTCACTGCTCTGCGGGAAACCAGTCTGTTGTGATTGTTTTATATTCTCATCATAAGGTACACAAAAATGAGAAAAATCCACACGCCGAGAACATTACCGCCAGATACTGGCAGAAATTAATAGCGTCATTTTGGGGCCAATGTACTATTGGAAAGCAACATTTATTGGGTTGAATCCAAAAAAACTGTAATTTCAGTCTGTGTGCTATCCGGACTGCCCCCACAGGACACGAGGACCCATTAAAGAAAATGTCCATTTTTTGTTAGTAATGCAAGAAAAATATAAACCTACCTGGATGCCATATGGTCATCAAGATAGGTCTATGTTTTGCAGACAGAAATCAGAATGCTTGTCTGAATTCCGCTTTATGGTGTGTACAATTGGACAGCAATGGTTGACACCATTTTGAAGCAGGAACAAATGTAAGTATTCCTTAAAGGGCATCTGTCAGCAGATTTTTCCTATGACACTGGCTGAACTGTTACATGTGCACTTGGCAGCTGAAGGCATCTGTGTTGGTCCTAAGTTCATATGTGCCCACATTGCTGATAAAAATGATGTTTTAATACATACAAATGAGCCTCTAGGAGCAATGGGGGGCATTCCTGTTACACCTAGAGGCTCAGCTCTCTCTACAACAGCTGCACCCTCTGCCCTTTGATTGACCAGACCAGGCAGTTTAAACATCATCACACCTGGCCCTGCCAACCAAAGTCGAGGCCAGATCCTTTTGCGTCAAGTGGGCATTTGTCATGATGTAAGGGGAGTCGTTCACCGATGATTGGATGCGGTGATGTCAAACCGGATGTTTCCAGCAAGGAAACCCAGTGGAGCATAACTGGCCTAAAAGAAACGGAGCAAGAAGCCGGTGCCGGGAAGTAGGTAAGTAAGCTTTCCTTTACAGGCTTGGCCAAGTAGGGGGTTAACCAACGCCCCCCATTCTTGTACAACCCCTTTAATGTTGGAAACTTGGTAAGTTGAGATCAGGATAATGACAAAGATTTGGGTGGACCAGATGAGTTTCTAACGTATGGGGGACACCCTACTCCCATTGAAAAAAGATACACACCAAGCATTCATTTGTACGGCAGAGCTGGGAAGATTAGCCGTCGGCCAAATGAGTCTTTGGCTGACATGGGTAGTCTTATAGGCTAGCTATTTTGTATCGGTTTCTGGCTCATTTGGTAGAAATATTGTTTATGTTTAGAACAATTAGATTGTCCATCAAACTAGTGTGTATTTGGCAGCTCTACTGTTCTAGGATGACTTCTGAAGAAGAAAACAAGGGTAAGGCATGTTATTTCCAGCATGATGCATCCCCTGGAGGATAAGTGCCACCAGAAATGCTTGGTACTAGTCTGGCAATAAACATACATGTTTATGAAGACGTCGGGCAGTATATCTGACAGCTGTATAAAGTGTTTACTTCAAAGTAACAGCTTTACTTTCACTCCCCGTTTTCTTGTCACACTTGTGTAATATCCGTCACTCACTGTATGACTTTCATTAACTTAAATCACTTTTATATCAGCAGTGACTGATGCACACAAATGCATGACATTTTTTTTACACTAGGCCACGCGTCAAACTCCGCCCAAAGCATAACTATACACCTAATCCCATCCAGTCTCCTAAATGACCCCATAAAGTAATTATTCCACCGTTTGGCCACCACACAGTAGTTATGCCCACAAGTTGACCCCTTCACCATAGTCATGCCAACATGTGCCCCCTTCATAGTAGTGAGGCCCAGATATGTGCCCTCTTCACAGTAATGCCCACATATTCCTTTTTCACAGTACCTATGCTCAGATGTACTCCCTTTACAATACTTATGGTCCGATATGTGCCCGCTCACAGTAGTTATCCACAGATATATGCCCCCTCACAGTAGTTATGCCCAGATATGTGCCCCCTCACAGTAGTTATGCCCAGATGTGCCCCCTCACAGTAGTTATGCCAGATATGTGCACCCTCACAGTAGTTATGCCCTGATATGTGCCCCCTCACAGTAGTTTGCCCTGATATGTGCTCCCTCACAGTAGTTTTGACCCGATATGCGCCCCCTCACAGTAGTTTTGCACTGATATGTGCCCCCTCACAGTAGTGATGCCTTGATATGTGCCCCCTCACAGTAGTTATGCCAGATATATGCCCCCTCACAGTAGTTATGCCAGATATATGCCCCCTCACAGTAGTATTGCCCTGATATGTGCCCCCCCTCAAAGTACTTTTGTCCTGATATGTGCCCCCTCACAGTAGTTATGTCTAGATATGTGCCACTTCACAGTAGTTATGCCCTGATATGTGCCCGCTCACACGAAGTGAAAAAAACAAACTGTACATACTCACCTGATTCACCTGATGATCTGCACTCCCAAGCAGCAGGCATGATATACACAGCACTTCTGGTCTGTGTAGGAGAAGCACAGCTGACTCCCGGCCATCCTCACTCCTCCTGCACAGACCAGCATGGGGGGAGGAATAGTGACGTAGGGACCCTGCTCCCCCATGGATTCAAAGACAGCTGCCTGAGAGCGGTTGTGATTTGTTCCTGCCGCGCCCAGCTGCAATCAAGAACCGCGTGGCCAATTAGGCTGCAGTTGCCTGATATTTAACTAATGAAGACCACACTGTATAAGCGGTCTGAATTCTTAAAGGCCGCCTTTAATGCTACGGGGCCATTCAGGCAGCTGTGGGCTAACTGGCCGTATGGTTCTTGAACGTAGCTGGCCGCGACCTGACCAGATAACGACTGCACAGTGGGGTCGTACCCTCAGACAGAAACATTGTCCACATTTTCTAGATACTCCAAAATCATAATAAACTGAACTACAGAAATGAACATACATTTTCATTTTTAACCAATATCATGACTGGCATTGAGAGAAATGTGCTGTTGATATTTATTCTCTGTACTTTGGATTCCAAATGTTTCAATCCCCATTTTAACCAACCACAGTTGACTCCATAGAAAGCCTCATTGTCAGAAACCTCCAGATTGTCTACCACATCCACAGGTGATCCCATACAATGTCCAACATAGCGCTTGCCAATGATGACTTCTAGCTGCTATCCTGCTCTTATCTCCTCCACAAGTGTTGGTTTCCTCAGTAAATTACACCATAATCAAGTGTGAAGAGGCTTGCAGGATGCAACTGCAGTATTATGCTTAAAGGTGGCCATGCCTCAAAGTCTACCTTCTTCTGGTCTTCCTCTACAAGTCCTACATGTTGGGTAGAGCCAAAGAGATAGGCCCCAAGAGTGCCTGCCAGAAAGATACCAGCCACGGTTGAACCCATAGAAAGCCTCAATCTCAGATGCCTCCATACTGTCTACCACATTCCCAGGGGCCCTCATACAATGTCCAACAGGGTACTTGCCAATGATGACCTCTAGCTGCTATCCAGCTCTTAACTTCTCCACGTGGCTTGGTTTCTTAACTAAATAACATCATCATCAAGTACTGTAAATAGCAGCAGCATGGGCTTGGTCCAGCTGCAGCATTATCCTTAAAGGTGGCCATGCCTTGAAGTCCACCTTCTTCTGGTCTTTCTCTACAAGTCCTACATGTACTGTGAACTATGCACAAGGTAGAGAGATTAACTTGTTTGGAAGATGCAAATAAATGGTGCAAAACACTCCACAAAGACCTCACTATTTTAAGAGCCACCATGACCCCACCCTCTAGGCTATTAAATCAACATGACATACTTAGAAAACACAGTTACAAAAGTCCACCACCATTGAATTTCAAGATATAATATACATATACTGAAATCTATGAGACCTTGGAAACATCTTATTTAGAGATATTTAAAGGAAGTTAACAAATTCCACCATTTTTCCAGACGAACAAACAAGAAACCAGTGCACTTAGTTTAATTGCTCCTGCAGACTCTAGGACTAATAGATAAAAATTGCTGGCAGTCACAAGTGTAGAACAGCTCTTGAAGGTGGAAAACTTCTTAAATTGATCTGTCAGAACCATCAACAAAAGTCACTAACCTCGCTATTTTCTTGAGACACACAATATGTGAATTTCTGTTGACCACTGCACAGGGAAGCTCATAATCAGCGGCTAATAAGTTCTCCTCGTTCTCTTTCTTTGGATGAGGAGTAACGAGGGATATTAAGCACATTCGTAATACAACAGTAACCTTAGCAACGGCTCGTACAAAACATTTCATAAAAATCGTTCAATGTTTATAACTAAGTCCTCTGGTTAGTGGCACCCCAGAACTACTGCAATGAAGAAAATTGGTAGATTAGTGAGAATATGTGCTTTGTTCATTATGAACAGGATAAGAAATTCTTCAAGTGTGCCTTCTCCTTCCCTGCCCCACCTCTTGAATATTCATAATAAGCAGCTGGAGATGATGTACAATATCAGGAGATGGGCAGGCTTCAATACTATCTGATTGTATAACAGGACTGCTGGGCTTATGCACGTCATTAGAAGGACTCATCAGGACTCAGGGGGAGAAAGATTTCATCATTTTACCTTCTACATTTTAAAGTGGTTGTATGAGTTGAGAATAATTCTGGAGCATCTATGTTGTGCCATTCTGATCAAATATACCCATGCTTGTGCTTTCTGAAATTTGGAATAGATGAAGGACCATTTTACTTTTCATTCTGGGCAGCTCAAACCTAATTGCCCAATATGGCAGGGTTTAAAGCTCTTAGGCACCAGTACAAAACCTTTACTAACCAGGCAAGGACCAACATGAGATGAGGTGAGAACTTGGCCTCAGGTGGCACCTTCTCCTGGTTGCTGGGGCCATTATTTTGGCAGATATAGCCATCCTGCCACCTTCCTATCTCTAATTTTGGAAGAAGAGAGATGTTGCACCATTTTACTTTTCATTTTTGATTCTGAGGCATCAAAAAAGCACTGCACTAGCCTCCTATGATGTCACGTTACATGTGATGACATCATGATGCAATTATCTTATGTTGTTGTGGAGCTAAGAGAGAGGACGTGATATCTCTGATTCGACTTTTCCAACCCTGACTGTCACTCAGCTGATGGAGAGCTATTCTTATTACCATAAGATATGAATATAAAAGAAACATCACCGGTTATTTATGGATGTCAAAATAAAGCGTGAATCATTTTACAATGAGAAATGGCACTCTTGACTCCTGCTGACAGCATTTCAAAGATTCATTCAATTATCTAAAGTTATAATAAATGTCATTTTTTGGAAGACTTGATGTTAACCTTTAATATACTTTTGCGATTATTTTTAAAGCTGAAAAAAATAAAAAATAAATTATTTTTTTTTTAAAGTTCCATGACATCTCCATATAAGTAATATAATTGATTCTTGGATATCAATAAACAAGGTATATTGCTATACATCTACAGGCCACAGCTAAAGGTGTAGACGTACGGCACATCTGGTAAACTGCTATTCCTACTGTGGGAACCACTGGTAGATGCAGCCTAAGAAGACCAGACAGTGTTAATGGCCTCTGTATCAGATTGGTGAGGGTCCAACACCCCGCATCCCCCACCAATCAGCTATTTCCTTCTAGCTTTAGCACTGGAACTTTTTTTTGCGGATCCCTTAGCAGGCACTTGGGAAAAATTGTCAGCCTGTCTTTTGGTAAAATCTTTTGGGTCATGTCCGCTAAAAAAACGGAAGACACACGGAAACACAACGGAAGGCAAAAACGGACACGGATCACTGAACAACGGAACCCCTTTTTGCGGACAGCATAAAAAAACGGTCGTGTGCATGAGGCCTAGCTCTGTGCTATGCTGGCAAGATGACAGACCAGCCCACTCCTACCAAGACAAGCCCACTCTTACTCCTAACCCTATTTGCTGGTGTACAACATGGCATTACATTACACTACAAACCATTTATAACAGTAGTACACCCAGGCCTGCGGTACACAACTTTTACATTTGAACAGGATTACCAGATGACAGCGTACAGCATCAAAATGTAGTGTGCGTAAGCATGCACTATGACCTGATGCTGTGCGACATCAGGCCACAGCGCAGCACTGCAGGACCAGAGCAGGAGAGGTAAGTTGCTTTATTTATTTTGTCTGATTTGAGGTCTGATGAAGGCTAGAGGGGCCACATGTCACTGGGATCCGATTACCATTGGGGGTCTGATTTGAGATCAACATGAGGGTTTGATGTGGGGTGACTGGGTTCTGATGAAGATTGGGGGTCTGATTAGAAAATATTTGTGAAAGTTTCCCAGGTAGAGATTATCAATCTGAGGTCTGATGAAAATTTTTGTTTTCATAATTTCCTCCAATTAATTGTAGGTGCGTCTTGCAGAGAAAAAAATATTGTATATTAAAAATATAGGGGGTGATTTATCATGCAGTTAGTTGCGCTGCTATCTGGAACTTCACTCCGGTTCACGCCAGGTCTAAAATTGTGGGTGTGGCTTGGGCGTGGACGGGCTGGCAGACCCATCTCATTTACCATTTTATACACCTGTTTTAGGCGTAGAAAATGGTTTAAATGTAAGGCAGCAAGGAAGCGGTCCTATATTTAGAACCTCTTCATAACTTCGGCGGATCCACCGCCAGTTTAGGGCTTTTTTTAAGAGTGGCGTCTAAAACGCCAGTCTCAATAAATGTGCCCCAGAGTATGCAAATATATTGTAGATGATGAGGCAAAAGTCTGGACAAACCCTTTTAAGCTGATATCATTTGTGGAAAATTTGACTTCCAATGTGTGAAAGTATTAATTGGGAGGAGGCTGTATTTGTTGACGGAGGAAAGGCTTTCAACTGAAATTTTGAAATCTGGCGAATCCTACTCTGCTGTGATGAGATATCACCTGCTATCTGCCCGCCTGCATGTTTGTAATTGCATGTAATCATATATTTAGCATAGCCACGGAGTTATTGAATGAAATGTATCTGTATAGCGCCACCTGCTGTTTTTTTTTTCTTATTTCTTTTCCTGCTCATTGATAAGGACGCACATGCTCAGTTTCATCCTTCAGTTGCCTCCTGAGCTGTAATAAAAAATATTTGGGGCAGAAATGACTCTCCTCCTGAGCTGCAGCAGAAAGGACTGTCCCCCTGAGCAGTCAGCTTGATATAAATCTAGCAGAGCAGTGAATCGGGAGATCTTTGGATCCATGTGAGGTACAGGGCTGGTTCTAGCTTTGTTAGAAAGAGACATGTACTATAGGAGGTCTTTTCATTCATTTTATATGTTTTTTATATTTTTATACTTATCATTGTTATCCCTTTAACTTCTAAACAGGTAAAGGTAAGTCAAAGCTGACACTTCCAGTGTGTTTCTCAGTACATTTTAGCCAAGACTGATATATCACACGACCCCCTCCCCATTGGAAAAACCTAAGGTGAATTCAATATGGCGGATTTCAAAATGGTGACTAGAGATGAGCGAACATTAAAAAAAAGTCCGTTGTTCGGCGTTCGGGTGGTGGTAAGTCGCGCATCTCGTTATGGATTCCACTATAGCGGCATATGGAATCCATAAGGGGCGGCTGCCACCAACCCGAACTTTTGCACAGCCGAAGGACCTGGGGTGACGTCACTGTCATGTGATCAGTGCAGGGGGCGTGGCTAAGCACGGGATCAAATCCAGTGCTGAGCCACGCCCCCTGCACTGATCACATGACAGTGACGTCACCCCAGGTCCTTCGGTTGTGCAAAAGTTCGGGTTGGTGGCAGCCGCCCCTTATGGATTCCATATGCCGCTATAGTGGAATCCATAACGGGATGCGCGACTTACCACCACCCGAACGCCGAACAACGGACTTTTTTTTAATGTTCGCTCATCTCTAATGGTGACCAAAAACCTTTCCCCCAAATAACGCAGACTCCCTTCCAATTAATTTTTTACACACTGCAAGTCAATTTTCTACAAACGACACCAGCTAAAAGGGTTTAGACTTTTGCCTCACCCTTTTATAAATAACCCTCCAGTATATAGTCCCTTGCCGACTCTTCGGGTGAAGATGTTTTTTCCTCTTTGACAAACAAGAGGTTAATAATGCATGCAGCACTCTTTGTCTATAAATTTGTAATAAAGCGAGCTGACGCATTTCATGTATTTCTGTGTGAGAGAAGACGCCCGCTCTCTACATGAGTGTCTATGGCCGGGTAGGGGGTGAGCCCCCATGGCAGAGGCTTTCACGTTCATCAAGCCGTCTCCCTCCTAGCAGCTGTCTACCACAGCCGATGCTTCTGCCCTGTTGACAAGGACCTGTCTTCGCTCGTCTCATAAATGCATAGAAACCCCTTTGTCACACCAGGGGCTTTAAACAATTCGGTGTCTCCATGGAAACTAAACACACATAACCGTACACTCATAGGCCTGAAGTGTTGTGTCAAATTGCCTCTTCTTTCTCATAGATTTGTGTTAATTTACACCTGGGCAAGGGAAAATGAGTGGGAAAAACCCAGCTTCCAATCATATTACACTGCTACATCTTCATCCAAATCAAATAACGCTGACATCTAATGTCTGCGTTCCGACCTGACTTAATTAGGAAGTCCAGAACTGGTTATATACTCTGTGATCCATTCATTTCAGCCACCATGCATTTTTAGGCATTCACTGTAACCCAGAAAATGGCTGTTGCATATTCGAGGTCAAATTTAACAAGCAGACACCTTGTGCTCAAAATACTTCGGGGCAATTTTTTTTTTTAGGATTGCATTTTACTCATTCTGGGCTGAAAATAATTTTTTTCAATTTGTCATTATTAAAAATGTTTGCAGTTTTTGTGATATATGCAGTTAAAAGTCAGGCGATTTGCAGACTGTCCCACCTGTGAAGCCTTGTCGCTGATCTCCTGACTTCATAAACACTCTTTTAAGCCGTTTTCTTATCAGTTTGATAAGAGTTTAGCTATAATGTATGATTGTCAGTAGTGCTGAGTGAAGCGAAACATGCAAAGCGGAATTCTGTCCCAAGTTTAGTAAAACTTCGATACGCAACAAAGCTGAATTTCCTCGCGCTTCGGGATAACGAATCAGGTTACACGTGTTACAAAGTGAAAGCCTGGGAATGCAAGATCACCACTAATGCCGTGCAGCCAGCCAATCTGCAGGTAGCCATCCCTTGTGATGTCACGGCCCTATAAAACCCTCATCCCACACAGTCTCCGCCATTGTCCTGTGAGCTGAGCATAGGGAGAGACGTGGAAAGTGCTCATGCGCTAGGGACAGTGTTGCTGCAATATTTCAGCGGCCATCTTTGATCCATCCGCCATGTTCAGCATCTGCTTTTAACCCTAATAATTTAGAGAAATACCATTAGGTTCATAGTAGACTCATAATTGCCAACAGTCCTGAATTTGCAGAGGCAGTTCCTTCAGAACAGTTTGAGCTGTCCTGGACAAAAATAGGTGGGGCTTACATAAGCTCCACCCACAAAAGGACATTTCCCAATAGAGTTCGGGATGTTCCCAGTTTGGGGTTTGCAGGCCCCAAATTTACAAATCACAATGTTGGTAAGTTGGCAACAATGTGCCCCATCCATATAGAAAAAATCCCCCATTATCCTATGTTGCTGTCTTATTGCCTGTGAATGACACGGCAGGAGGCATCTGGTGGATTCTTGGTTTGTTTATCTGGCAGTACCAGTCTATGACAACTTCTATTTGGTAGCATGACGGCCCTGTGGGAACCCTGTCTTAGGGCTCATGCACACGGATCTGCAAATCGTGGATCCGAAAAACACGGATCTGCGTGCGTTCTGCATTTTGTGGAACGGAACGCCCTGCCCTCTGTAGAACTGTCCTATCCTTGTACACAAAGGAGACAATAATAGGACATGCTTTTTTTTTAAATGCGGGCCTGCGGAACGGACATACGGATGCAGACAGAACACGGTGTGCTGTCCGCATCTTTTGCGCCCCCATTGGTGTGAATAGGTCCGCATCCGATCTACAAAAATTGTGGACAGGATGCGGACAAAAACCACGGTTGTGTGCGTGAGTCTAAGGGCTCATGCACACGAACGTGTGCCGGGTGTTCCGTGCATTGCGGTCCTCAATGCACAGGAAACATCCGCACGGCCAGAAACAACACGGAAGCACCCCATAGTGCTTCCGCGGGGTTCCGCTCAGTCCTTCCGCACGACATCTTCTGGGTCGTGGACCCATTCAAGTGAATTCTGGGTCCGTGATTTGTGATGCGGGATGCACACGGCCGGTGCCGTGTATTGCAGACCCGCTGTATGCGGGCCACAATGCGACCTCGGACAGCACACGTTCGTGTGCATGAGCCCTTATGGAGGAAAATTTGCCTGGGGCATTAACCACTATATACTATGCCAATCATATCCTGCGCTATTTTGGGATTGGTGGCGTCCTACTGGCATCAGGACTAGATAAGACTCCCACACTGTGTTACTGAGGCACAATATCTGGATGTTGGTAAAATGGAAAACCTTATTATGTAAAGCATCATAGCCTTAGTAATATCCCATAATATTTTACTATATTACTACAGTGTTAACTATGTTAATGACGCATCCACCTTGCCAATATTCACAATGATTCTTATCATGTTATGTACAAGCTATTTCTAGGCCTAGCGACTATTGAAATGGTGGCTAAACAAATTTCTTTTGCAAAAAATGGTTAGCACTCAAGGTATAATAAATATGCCAATATGTATTATTGAAAATATAAAAAAAAATATGAATAAAATTCTGTTGACCAATAGTAGATCAAAATAACACATAATATTAAATATCAACTAGGAAATCATAAAAGGGACGTGTTTTTAATAAATTTCAATATTTTCAAATATGAATGCTGTTTCAATATATAATGTCACAATAGACTCCAATCTAAACCATATTCCTGACGAAGTTAATTAAATTCCCAGATAGCGGACTTGGTGGTTTGTTCACCTTCTGTGCGTAAAGCAGTGCCCTGTCCCATAGGAGAGATACGTGTCTCTATTTATAGTCTTGGACAGTGTAGTATACTGGCCAGTAATGATTCAAAATGCTGCAGCACACATTGCAGTCGGAGGATGTATTCACTCTCCTGGGACAAGCAGAGTTGTATGTATCTCCTGCTGCTCGGCATCCACCAAGCTCTTGCACACTTGCACGGCTAGCAGGCAGGCACCAGGGATGATGATAAGTGCACCTAGCTGCAATGTCTTGCTTGCCTTGTCAGCTGAGCTCCTTGATGTTCAGGAGTCAACAGTCACTTTCCTTCTGTACGAAACAGCAGATTGTTAGAGATTATGGTTAGGTGGTAGACGCGTTTCTGGCTTATTAACCCCCTCCTCTGTAGCATAGATCAGTATAAAAATGAAGAGTTCTCCATCTGAGTCCATTTAAATACAATGTAGGACCTAAGACAACAAAACCTGCACTAGATTTGATATCCTCCAATTGTAACATAAATAAAACAGAAATGCAATATAAACAATATAGCAAAACAAATTTCTATCTCAGAATCCACTTTCCCTGCCCAAAGACAGTATTGGCATTGGAATTAGCATTAGAATGCACCCCCATCATGAAGACTGACAATGTGCTCAGTAATCAATCACCTAAACGACCCGATATTCTCATTCATCCAAAATATAGACATCCAACCATTATTAGGTGAGGTACCCACATTTCTTCCATGCCACCAACATCACTTTATTCGTTCATTACAGTCTTCATCTTGAAGTGACAATGACCCCACGGACTTATATAATACGGATTTCCAGCCAGTTTCTAGGTGGCATTTATAAGCCTAATAATCCCTAAGATTGGCTCAGTCCCCATTATTGCTACGTTGCTTATCTGATGCCTACAGAATTTTTGGGTCTTCTGAACCAATCTCCATGGAAAATTCTACATGTAAAAATACCCTAAGAGTACAGTATTTGGACCTCAGTCATTACTACTACATAGCTTGCCTGAAGCCTACAGAATTCATGGGTCACAAAACATCTTCTGAACTAATCTGCTTAACTTTTTTGTCATCTACCAATTCATGTTGATGTCATCACATCTCTTTGCTTCTACAAACAACAGCACAATGAGAACTATATGTTCTTAATCTTGTAGTGACAATGACTCAATGGATCTATATAATGTGGACTTCCATCCAGTTTCTAGGTGGCATTTATGGACCTAAGATTGGCTCAGTCCCCATTATTGCTACATTGCTTATCTGATGCCTACAGAATTCAAGGGTCATGAAACATCTTCTGAACCAATCTCGATGGAAAATTCGACATGTAAAACTGCACTAAGAGTATTTGGAGCTCAGTTATTATCGTTACATAGCTTATCTGAAGCCTACAGAATTCATGGGTCATGAAACATCTTCTGAACCCATCTGCATAACTTTTTTGTCATCTACCAGTTCATGTCAATGTCATCAGATCTCTTTGCTCCTACAAATAACAGCACAATGAGAATTGTATATTCTCCTTTTCAGTTTTTTTTGCACAGTTAACTGCTAACTTCACAAATCAGAAGCATGAAGCTGCCCACAGGAAGGTCATTGCCATTACAGAACTGTCTTAGCTCTCATAGATTGCGGAAATTCACGTTCCAAAGCTCTGTAGGACAACTATGTTCCGGGTCAACGAGCGCATGCTACAGCCCATACTCCTCCTCTGTCAGGTCTGGGGAGACCAGGCTGATTCGAATGGACAAAGTGTCAGGTTCCCTCTACATCTCATGTTGGGCATTGTATCTGGGGAGGGTATAGCGGGCACCTCTAACACAGAAGTATGTTCACTGTCAAAGCCAGTTGTTTTCTATTACACCATAAATACCATAAACCAAGTCTCAATTCCCTACAAATCTGTGTGTGTAATTCACTGTGAAAATGGAGGTAGCTTGCAGAGGGAGCAACGAAAACACTAGGTCCAAAGCTTTTCCCTGAGACATCAAAGAAACAAAACACATTCTGAACACAAATCACAATAAAGAAAGGAAGTATGAAGTGGAAATGAATTTATCCCGCTGTTTTCAGAAACGTGATCACCTCTTTTGTATCACAGTCTCCCAAAGAAAAACAATTGAATGATCAAAGTATGAGGGCTCAAAAGGATAGGCACCGAAATCTGTAACAGTGGTCAGTCTTATAATGACTCAAATACACAATGGATACTTTTCTCTCAAGGAATAGAAATATAAACCAGTAGCGTACATAAAGAGGACGAGGGGCCAGAACAAAAATCTAAATGGTTGATAGGAAAAAGGGGCTGGTGTGTGTGTTTAACCTTCATTTCCTTTAGATGAACTTTGGATCAATTCCCAATCCTCGTTGCTAGTAATGCAATTCTTCTGGAGAGGGATCCTGCACAGATTTCACCATCCAACAGCAAAGGGAAAAGGAAAAACCCATGATGGGCCCTCATCTACAAAGGCTATACAATTAGTATGACTTGGTGACCCAACTATTAGGTCACCAAGCCCAACTGATGTGATCCCAAGCAATCTGGGATCTGGGACTGTTTTGTCTTTCTACCATGCCAACTCGGGTAACAAAAAGCATTACACAGAGTTCATTAAAGTCAATGCATTTTCTTTGTAATACGTGAACATGCTAGATCATGGAATGTCTATTTGGTAAGGCCCAAAAACATTTCTAATCCACCCTCTTAGGCCACATGCACATGACCACATGCCCAGAAGTAGAAATGCTTATTCTTGTTCACAAAACAGCCAAGAATGGGATGTGCTCTATAACTGATGGGTCCACATGTGATCCGCAAAAAAATACAGATCGAATGTGGAAGAAAAATAAGGTTGTGTAAATTAGCCTTAGTGACTGCTGAAATATGGCCTACTTAGGGGACAACACCTCAGAAAGTATGGATAAATAAAAAAAGAAGATTCAGTTGTGTAGACATATCAGTGGAGCAGGCTAAGGCAGTTAGTATTTTCTCAGTGTAAACATGTCTAAATAATACACAATCGAGTCACATTATTATGACCACCAGCTAATATCCAGAGTAACCGCATTGTACAGCATGGACAGCAGCTAGACAGGCTAGGAGTGACTCAATACGGTCCTGGTAGGTTGTCACATGTATGCTGACTGCAGTACATTCCACAGCTGATGGAGGGTGCGTGGGGAAGGATTGATACAGCAAACACGACTGCTGAGATGGTCCCACAGATGCTCAATTAGGTTCAAATTTGGGGAATTAGGGGGCCAGGGTAGTACTTGAAGATCTTGGTCATGCTCTTCCAGCAAGTGGTTGGCATTTCGCATTGTCTTGAATTTCTGCCCCAAGGAAGACAACCAGCATGTATGGATGTAGAGTGCCTTCCACATAGATAAGATGGCCCAGAGAATTATTTAAAAACATTCCTGAGACCATGACACAGACACCCCCAGCTTGTATTGTCCCATCCTTGGTTGCAGGATGTTTGTTCTCTGATGTTTCTGTTTGATGAAGCAAAGAACGTGACTCATTGAAGAAGGCAACCATTTTGCAATCAGCAGAGGTCCAATCTCGTTATTCACACGAAGCCATTTCCACCAATGCAACTTCATTAGCAGAGGTGCAGCCCCATACACAGTAGGGTACGCCGAACTGTTGTTTTAGACATACGTCAGGTAGCTTCCTGGGTTATTGTCGGGCTCTGCGGTTTTCCACGTTGCTTATCGCAATGGTGCCATTTGTCCACTCATCATACACTTTCACCGCAGCAGCATGAGAACAGTTCACACACTACGCAGTGTCAATAATACTGTCACCCTTGGCCCGACAGCCAATAATCATCCCTTTTTGCCTCTGATAAATTGTCTTTTTTACCCCTGACAGCAGAGAGGGATATGTGTGCAGACACCTTATATATCCACGAAGCCAGCTTACCACATGGGACTTCCTTCATGAGCTACACGCTGCCAACATCGAAAGTAGGAAATGGCCATATTAATGGGACTCGACTGTGTAGATGCTTAATTAAAAAAAAGATTTTTTTTTTAACTTCAATTGATATCCAATCTTCTACCACTGTAGAAATATGAGTGATTCTTGTATATTTGATTCAAAGCTGCTACTTGCCCCGGGGAACATCTAAAGGTTCAGACAAAACATGTTGACTGCTGCAAATTCAGGCTGACCTTTGTCTCTG
This sequence comes from Bufotes viridis, assembly GCA_033119425.1. Taxonomy (NCBI): domain Eukaryota; kingdom Metazoa; phylum Chordata; class Amphibia; order Anura; family Bufonidae; genus Bufotes; species Bufotes viridis. Next base: position 28,580 of record JAKVIS010001543.1, read on the forward strand.
TGTAATGTAATTGATTATATATGTTACGTCACATTAAGCATGTTCTTTGCTGTGTAATTTTATGAGTCAATGATTTAAAGACACAGATAGATGTCAACCTACTGTACAAATGTTTTTCCAGACAATCTACACGATTCTCATTCTTGAACTGTTTATTTCCTGGAAGATTGTCCTCTATTCTAAGAATCAGAAGACAAGTCAGAATATAATTCATGATCAAGTTTCATATTTGCTCCCACCATTAAACCAACGCCTCTCGTATCCTCACAATTCTATTTAATTGGCAATTGTATGGAGCAGATAAGTGTTCATCGGAGTGCTTGAGATATGGAAATACTGTACCTTTGTGAGGCTGACATAATGCATTAAGATTCAGGACCTCAATCAGCTCTGGCTTACCGGATCTGGCAAATCTTGGGCATAAGGTGTCATATATTATATTATACAGGTACAGTAAAATAATTTCAATAATCTAGCACCCTGTAAACTCTCACACACCTACATAATGATATAAATATATATTTTGTGAGAAAGTAAAGGGGAATGGTTTGGGAAAATAGGTATCTGTCGCCCAGCATTGTGTATGGTGAAACCCAGGATTTGTCAGAAGTGGAAAGCAGGAAAAAGTGGTGATCTATGTCTGGCATAGCTGCTAAAGACCTTTTAGTAAAGTCCATTATGAGCCTGCTTTTTATGGAGTGAAGGGTAGATTGGCAGTGGAACTCTTCACGCCATCCCAGGTTTTTCCCTAGCTCACATCTGTGGGCCATGTGGCTCTTTAGGAGCCTGATATAATCTTCACAGAATCAGAGACTTGCATATGCTATGTTGCTGTACCAACCAAGGTAACTGTGTTCCACCTGGTTCAGCTGAACCATAGTATGGGTCTGGCAGCCAGGCCCTCGTATAGAGAGGGATTGTTCTGTGTATCAGCTAGTGGCTGGACGGCAGAGGAGTTTATTTGTGCTTGAGTTAAGGCTGCTTATGTTTCACTTTAAAAGTGTGACTAAAACACTGTTTTTAGACTTCAACCAGTTTGTGTCCTCATCTCACTGCATCGCTACCACCTGCCTACCGGAGCAAACTCCCACATACGGTGTCTTGGAGCGGGGAATTGCAGTGAGGCTTACACATAGTGAATGTCATGGGTCACAGTGGCGTTGAAGCAACAAACCACAGCCATGGATGAACTAGTGAAGTAGCTGGTGCAAACTAATCTGAAGCAGCAGAAAAGGCACGCGGAGGCAGTGGCTGCACAACCCAGAGACCAACTGTGCTGTTGACCGCTCAGCAAAGGGCCGCACCAGTGATGCCAAATGAAGACGCGAGGAAAGATGTCCCCAAAGCACTCAATAAGATGATGTCTAGGGACGATGTGGAGGCCTATCTGATGAGCCACCTGTGAGTAGTTGCCGCAGTGACTTTGGGCGTAGGTCTTGGCGACATTTTTAGTTGGCGAGCCATAGAAGGCTTACTATGACCTCAGCCAGCAGGATGCCCTAGACTACCCTACCATAAAAGATGAGATCCTGTGTCGATTGGGGGTTCACCTGCATCTATGTATTCAGAGGATACATCGCTAGGTTACCAGGAGGCCGTGGCACCAAGGGCCCAGATGTATGGCTTCGTCCACCTGTTTCGAAAGTGGCTGCAACCGGAGACTTCGACCTCGGCCCAGATCATGGAGTGGTCGCCATGCCTGGAGAAATCTAGCAGCCTGAGGGGCATGGGGACCTGGCCGACATTACTGAGCTACCCATTTACGAGAGGCTTCACCCACCACTGCAGTCCCCCAAGGCCTGAAGGGCCATGTTTTCCACGGGTCCCCGGCGAGCACATCCCCCAAATTAGGGCAGTACCCCAGGGAAGGAGGAAGTGGGAGTCAACCGTTTGTTGGAGATGTCATGAGGCCGGCCATGTTGAGACCCAATGTACCCAAGACAGTGATCCCATGGATTGCAGCTCCACCCAGTGTCCCTCTATGCCACCCCAGCCTACGCAGCTGCCAAACCAGACTCCGCTGATAATTGCCGTCTATGCTAGTTAACAGTTGCAGGCTGCCTGGAAGTGGCTGTGCTCGATTCAGGGAGCCTAGTAACCCTGGTGAAAGGGTCCCTGATGGCTCGAGGGACTTCCACAGGACGTGCAGTTAGGATCTTGTGCATCCACGGAGACTTTAAGCACTACCCTACACCTGATACTCAATAAATGATAATATAACATGGCATTAAAAGGCTCGACTCACCCTTGACAACCTCTTCCACCAGATCCATCAGCTAATCACTATGAGTCTGGCTCTGAGATCCCAGCAAATAGCAGACGTATGGACAGCTTTAATTCATGGCAGTCATTCAGATGAGTCCAACAGAGCAAGAGCCATGGCTTGTTAATGACTGCCTACTCGCGGTCACAGCGGGGGCTCCTGGAAAGGAAATCCCCTCTATGATGGGAAACCACTCTTCGGTTTCGGATATCATTGGTGGTCCAAGCTCATGGACTACACTTATCTTCTGACATAAATCTATGACGTCAGAAAGTCAATTTTGTTGGTTTTCCCATTAAATTCTATTAAATGTTAATGGATTCAGACAGGTTACCATTTATGGACGAGGGATAATTAGGTTTTGATCATAATTATCTTCATGATCAGTTGTTAAGCCAACTCATCCTATCATCAATGGTTTAATCTGCATGGGTTGTCTGGATTAGGAAACTACTGTAGTTTTCAAATACCTTATCAGGGTCTGATTTAATAGATACGAGCTCCCAATTCAGGACTGTCACATATAAAGGCCCCTTTACATGGGCCAGTGATGGGGCAATTATCAAGAAGGAATGTTTCTAGGCTTATTCATCGGTTGAAAGCATCACTGATGTGGTCAACAAAATCATTGCTTCTGGGCAGCAGTTTGTTACGTCTAGATAGCGATCTACTATCCAGACGCTCGTTCATCTGGTGAAACTGTCGTTCGTGCAGGCACCTTAATTATCGTTTCTGGGCAGACAATCGTGCTGTCTAAACAGTGATCCGCTGTCCACATCAATCACAATAACGATACTTCATCCTCATACTGTGGAGGTGATCGCTGAACGTAAAAGCAGCTCTTCACCTCCATTTAACGAGCAGCCGACTGTTGGGAAGGAGCGCTTCCTTCCCCACAATCTGCTGCTCATCTGCTCCTCTAAATCCACCTTTAGAGTCATCAACCTTGTGATTATATGAATAGATCATAGTGAATCAAAACCAGGAAGGCAGCACTTGGTACAAGTGAATTTCTGTAAATTAAATCATCTGATTGCCCAGATTCCTTTATTCTGCAACATCCATGGAAATAACCATAGAATTAATGTAATACAAAATCAACCTTGGATCTAGAATAGAAGAGGAGCAATTGGAAGGTCCAAGCTATAGAAGCATCAACTAAGGTGCCAGGTCATGAGTTGACCTACATGTCATAAATTCCCAAATTTTCAGTGACTCTTAAAAATGCATGATAAATTTCATATTAGGAGAAGATTCTGGACTAACAGAATTAAGTGAAATATGAAGATGAACAATCTCTCACGTCAACCTGTACTATTAAGTAAAATAATGTCTAGAGAGTATGTAGATCACAGAGGGCCTGCTGAAGAAAGAATGTTTCATCTCTGGACAACATTAGCCTAATTATGTTCCGAAGTGAGAGAGAAAGTAGGTTATACGTCCCACAGGTGTCATTCACGTACACACTTCTCATTACATATGAGAATCTCTGAAGGAAAAGACAACTTCACTTACGAGGTCAAAATCTGAACAAAGCTTACTTCACATTGACCAGTGAGTGTAATGTTAATGGAGCTCTTCATAGCTACAACCCAAAATAAATAATGTGGCAAGAAGGATAATATATAGTATATATATAGCATATGACC
>JAKVIS010001544.1:0-32585 GCA_033119425.1 Bufotes viridis
GCAGTACCAGCCCTGCACACATATGTAGAACAGAAGGTGGGCCAGTCCTTGAGCCTGTCGGTGTCTGCCAAAGTGCTTGGCAGCGCCGACGTGTGGAGCTGTAACTACGGTCAGGGACAATACATGTCCTTTACGGCACACTGGGTAAATGTGGCTCCTGCACAGCCACACCAGTAACTTGGCTAGGTCACGCCGCTTCTGCCTCCACTTTCTCAAGTCGTTGGTCCTGCCACATTGTCCGCCTGTGCCTCACAGGGGAGGAACTGCTCCGTGTCCTTTATCAAGAAAGAATCCTGGCTTTCTCCGCAACAACTCAAAATCTGGAACCATGGTGACCGACAACGGGAAGAACATGGTGTCAGCGCTGCGTAAAGGAGGGCGGATCCATGCGCCCTGCATGACATACATGTTCAATCTAGTTGTCAAGCAGTTCCTGAAGTCTTCCACCCATCTGAAAGACATCCTAAGAATGGCCAGGAAACTTTGCATGCATTTCAGCCACTTGTACACCGCAAAGCACACCATTCTTGAGCTGCAGTGGCAGAACGGCATCCCCCAACATAGGCTGATATGAGACGTTTCCACACATTGGAATCCCACCCTCCTTATGTTGGACCAACTATATGAACAGAGAAAGGCTGCCACCTCCTCCACACTCTGTCATTGTGCCACTCTGTGGCCTCCTGATGATGCTGCTGCCACCTCTATGCTATGTCATTGTGCCACCCTGTGGGCTCCTCCTGATGCTGCCACCCCCACACTCTGTCATTGTGCCACTCTGTGGCCTCGTCACGCTGATTCTGCCACCTCCAGACTACCATTGTGCCACCCTGTGGCATCCTCCTGAAGCTGCTCCTGCCGCCACCTACACACTCTGTCATAGTACCACTTTGTTGCCTTCTGATGCTGCTGTCACCTTCACACTGTCATTGTGCCACCCTTTGGACTCATCATGATGCTTCCTCTGCCACCACCTCCACACTCTGTCATTGTGCCACTTTGTGGCCTCCTGATGCTGCTGCTGCTGCCACCTCCACACTGTCATTGTGCCACTCTGTGGCCTCCTCCTGATGATGTTGCTGCCACCTCCACACTCTGTCATTGTGACACTCTGGGGTCTCCTCATTCTTCTGCTGCTGCCACCTCCACACTGTCATTGTGCTACTCTTTGGCCTCCTCTTGATGCTGCCGCAACCTCTACACTCTGTCATTCTGCCACTCTGTGGCCTCATAATGCTGCTGCCACCTCCACACTGCCATTGTGCCACTCTGTCGCCTCCTCCTGATGCTGCCACCTCCAAACTCTGTCATTGGGCCACTCTACGGTCTCCTCATGCTGCTACAAACCTCACCACTGTTTCATAGGGCCACTCAATAGACTTCTCATGCTGTTCCCACCCTCCCCACTTTGTGACTGGGCCACTGTTTTGTCTTTTGGGCTGGTTGACATCATAATTTATTTGACCTCTCTTCTGATCTGTCAGAAGGAAGGAAAAATGAGACGCACAACTGCCTATGTAACAGCTGTAAGGCCTACATCACATGGTCTCTATTTTGCATCAGAATTGGCTTATGATTTGGTAGCCAAAAGCAGGAATGGGTACAAAACACAGAAGACATGGAAATATTCCATTCACGTGTCATCTCTGTTTTGAATCTACTCCTGTTCTTTTGGGCTTTCACAATACTGATGAATTACTGCCCAAATGCTGACTGAGTGAAGGCAGATGCTCCACAGACAGGATCTGTTTTTTGGGGGTTATTGTTCTGATGGAACAGAGGAAGGGCAAAATAATCAGTGACGTCAACACAAACTTACTACTGACACCCACTCCCCTCTTTTGGGGGGGTCTCTACTTGTAAAAGTGTTTAAGAGAACAGGTTCAGTAGAAATCTATATGGAATCAGTGAATTGGTGTAAATGGAGTGCACTCTTTCACTCTATAGTAGGATCTTGGGCCTCTGCATGGTTCTTTATACCTAGCGCTAACATCGACCTGTAAGGCTGAGTTCATACTTGAGTTATTTGGTCAGTTTTGGCCCCGTAACTGCCCAAATAAGTGAATTGTGCATTGATTCTAAGAGCGACGCCTGTCATTGGCATGTCATGCTGACTAACAGTATTGTTTCACTACCACAGCAGACTCCCCATGCGTGTTACTAGAAGGCACAGTGTTCTAGACCACTATAAAGGCTCTCTGCCGCTTCTTTACCACAACCTCGTTTGTGTGTCCCCCGATGCCTCAGTGACGTTGGTTCATTGACATATTATGGATCAATAAAGTAAGTCTCTGGAATGGACTTTGTGAGCGCTTTCTTTTACTTCTCCAATTGGTCATATTGATGCCCTTTCCTCTTTGGAGCTGAGCAACACCGTTGACCATTTTACCGCTGCCACAGCAGTTTGAACTAGCGCTTATTTATCTGCAGCCACGGGGCTATAAAATACAACAGTGCCGCCCGCTTTTCTTCTTTTGTTACTGGAAGGCACAGTGTTCTAGACCACTATAAAGGCTCTCTGCAGCCAGGAAATACCTATTTTGTAACGCAAAAATCTAACCGAAAATTCGGCAAATCGGTCGAATCGAATTTTTTAGAAATTTGTTCATCTCTAAATATAAACAGTATTAGCAAGAAAAATAAAAAATAAATATGTGTGTGTGTATATATATATATATATATATATATATATATGTATTTATGTAAAGTTAAGCTATATAGATGTCAAAGAAAGAAATTCCAAGCAAGAGCTTTATTGTTTTTCACCCGGTTGCAAAAATTGAAAACATAACAATATTCTTTTAAGATTTTCTTACTATTTTCATATATTAAATTGTAGCTGAATTTATTTCATTTTTAAGAGATAGGCAGCACAAGCACTGCATGTAACGTTCCAAATGAATGTCATCGGCCCGGAGGTTTAATAGTAACTGTATTTCCATGCGAGGCACTTTTTATAAAATAGGTTTACACCATAAATGATGAGGATTCCCAGGTGTGCGGGCGCATAGATTTCCCCTGTTTATGAGACATTATGTTGTGTATTGTAAATTGTACATATATTGCTGTGCTGTGTTTTTTCATACCTTACATATTATTTTCTCGTTTAGTTTTCTATTTCAATAACCCTTTGTTGGAAGGATTAGGGGCATGCATAATCAGAATAGCTTTTATATCTTTCATGTCTGCATAATAAAGGTCAAATGATTCAAATATGAAAATAAATATTAAGATATTCAGGTTTAGCTCTGTAGTTTAAGTAAAGCTGACAAATTACAGAATTCCCTGTTATTTTAAAAATGTTTTTTTTTTTTTTTGGTAAGCGAGTTTGTTAATAATTTAATCAGAACTTGTTGGGATTTTCAATTAATTATTTAGCTTTAGGGCCCTCTTACAGTGACTGAGAGTCAGAAAATGATCTGGAATGAATGTTCCTACGAATGCTTGTTCCAGATTATTGTCCCGTGTAAGGGCTTGTTCGTCGGGTGATCTCATCTTTTGCACAGCATCGTTGGCTGCATACCGCCCAGTGTAAGGGAAGTGCTGCTGAAAAACAACAAAACAGTACAGGGATGAGGGATTGTGGTAAGGATCATTCATCCATCCCCATTTACTTCTGCATGCTGTAGGACTGATAGGGCTCAGCAGTACAGAGGGACCTCTTTGTAGTGAACAGGAGACTCATCATTCCCCTTATGGATGTCACCACTGCTTTATCTGCCCAAGCCAGGGTTGAACTCACAATTCAGACATTAGGGTACTCCTGAGGTTCTATGGATAGGTGACTCTCAGTCTCCTGGTCTGCAAGACTAGAAAGGAAATATCAAATTAACTTAAAGTACAGTATAAAATGGATCAATATTAAAGGGTTTCTAGGATCTTGGGCCTCTGCATGGTTCTTTATACCTAGCGCTAACATCGACCTGTAAGGCTGAGTTCATACTTGAGTTATTTGGTCAGTTTTGGCCCGTAACTGCCCAAATAAGTGAAGTGTGCGTTGATTCTAAGACGACGCCTGTCATTGGCATGTCATGCTGACTAACAGTATTGTTTCACTACCACAGCAGACTCCCCATGCGTGTTACTGGAAGGCACAGTGTTCTAGACCACTATAAAGGCTCTCTGCCGCTTCTTTACCGCAACCTCGTTTGTGTCCCCCTGATGCCTCAGTGACGTTGGTTCATTGACATATTATGGATCAATAAAGTAAGTCTCTGGAATGGACTTTGTGAGCGCTTTCTTTTACTTCTCCAATTGGTCATATTGATGCCCTTTCCTCTTTGGAGCTGAGCAACACCGTTGACCATTTTACCGCTGCCACAGCAGTTTGAACTAGCAGCTTATTTATCTGCAGCCACGCGGGGCTATAAAATACAACAGTGCGCCCGCTTTTCTTCTTTTCGTTGCTGGAATGGCACAGTGTTCCTAGATCACCACTATAAAGGCTCTCTGCAGCCAGGAAATACCTATTTTGTAGCGCAAAAATCTAACCGAAAGTTCGGCAGATCTGGTCGAATCGAATTTTTTAGAAATTTGATTTCATCTCTAAATATAAACAGTATTAGCAAGAAAAATAAAAAATAAATATGTGTGTGTGTATATATATATATATATATATATATATATATGTATTTATGTAAGTTAAGCTATATAGATGTCAAAGAAAGAAATTCCAAGCAAGAGCTTTATTGTTTTTCACCCGGTTGCAAAAATTGAAAACATAACAATATTCTTTTAAGATTTTCTTACTATTTTCATATATTAAATTGTAGCTGAATTTATTTCATTTTTAAGAGATAGGCAGCACAAGCACTGCATGTAACGTTCCAAATGAATGTCATCGGCCCGGAGGTTTAATAGTAACTGTATTTCCATGCGAGGCACTTTTTATAAAATAGGTTTACACCATAAATGATGAGGATTCCCAGGTGTGCGGGCGCATAGATTTCCCCTGTTTATGAGACATTATGTTGTGTATTGTAAATTGTACATATATTGCTGTGCTGTGTTTTTCATACCTTACATATTATTTTCTCGTTTAGTTTTCTATTTCAATAACCCTTTGTTGGAAGGATTAGGGGCATGCATAATCAGAATAGCTTTCATATCTTTCATGTCTGCATAATAAAGGTCAAATGATTCAAATATGAAAATAAATATTAAGATATTCAGGTTTAGCTCTGTAGTTTAAGTAAAGCTGACAAATTACAGAATTCCCTGTTATTTTAAAAATGTTTTTGTTTTTTTTGGTAAGCGAGTTTGTTAATAATTTAATCAGAACTTGTTGGGATTTTCAATTAATTATTTAGCTTTAGGGCCCTCTTACAGTGACTGAGAGTCAGAAAATGATCTGAAATGAATGTTCCTATGAATGCTTGTTCCAGATTATTGTCCCGTGTAAGGGCTTGTTTGTGGGGTGAGCTCATCTTTTGCACATCGCATCGCATCGTTGGCTGCATACCGCCCAGTGTAAGGGAAGTGCTGCTGAAAAACAACAAAACAGTACAGGGATGAGGGATTGTGGTAAGTTGTGGTAAGGATCATTCATCCATCCCCATTTACTTCTGCATGCTGTATGATTGATAGGGCTCAGCAGTACAGAGGGACCTCATTGAAGTGGACAGGAGACTCATCATTCCCCTTATGGATGTCACCATTGCTTTATCTGCCCAAGGCAGGATTGAACTCACAATTCAGACATTAGGGTACTCCTGAGGTTCTATGGATAGGTGACTCTCAGTCTCTTGGTCTGCAAGACTAAAAAGGAAATATCAAATTAACTTGAAGTACAGTATAAAATGGATACTATTAAAGGGTTTCTGTCACCAGATTTAACCCTGTTAAGCTAGCTGACATTAGCTATGTGCTGTCAGCTAAACCTAAGTAGCCTATTCCTACTTTTATCAGTGTCCCTGTTACGCCAAAAATCAAACTTTTATAATATGCTAATGAGGCTCTAGGAGCGTGGGGGGGGGGGGGATCTTGCTCCTGCTTCTAGAGCCTCCGTTCTCCCACCTTGGTCTCCTACCTCCAAGTCCTAATTGACAGGGCCAGGCAGCGCTTGCACCTGTCTGCCAGCCCTGTGCTCTGGTGAAGTCTCGCTCTGTTCAGTATTCGGAGCAGGCGCAGTAAGGGAAAGGACGCTTGCTGGCCGCAAGCTATAATCACTGCGCCTGCGCCGAATACTGGATGGTGCGAGACTTCACCAGAGCACAGGGCTGGCAGACGGACGCAAGCACTGCCTGGCATGCGCAGACCGGAAGACCGGATCCGTCAATGCGGTAATTTTGATCCGGATCCGGCACTAATACATTTAAATGGAAATAAATGCCATATCTGGAATTCCGAAAAGTGTTCTGGAAGTTTGGAAGGAGAAAATACCGCAGCATTTTCTCCGGCCAAAAAACGTAAGAGGGACTGTACTGATGCCTCCTGAACGGAATGCTCTCCATTCAGAATGCATTAGGATTAAACTGATCAGTTTTTTTCCGGTATTGAGTTCCGTCTAGTGTGAAAGGAACCTAAGTCGGGGAAACTTGTATGTTAAGTTAGTTCTCAGCCAAGCAGTGGTTGATTTAATTTGTTCATTGGACAGGAATGTAAAGGCTATATATATATATATTTAGTGCAATGAAATAACGAACAGTAAAAGCCTTGGACCACGGTGTCACTGTCTCTGACTGCACTTTATCCCATCAAGACCTTCAAAATTGTCAGATAAACAAGACTTTAATCTTTCATCATTGAAGAGAAAATAAAGAGTAACTGTAACCCCAGATCTGAAAATCTAAAGTGCTTTTCATTCTTCCACTGTGAAAAGAAAGTCCAATGCTAGAGGTCTAAATGTATGTGCACATGTCAAGAATGCATTGCTAAGCAATGACAGTAAATTAATTTACATGCAGAGATGATTGCTTCTGTAGGGGATAAATGATCATTACAAAGAACACTTGTCTGCATACAGTTGTCATTGTTTGTCAGCAGCACATACAAATGCACACCGACAATGCTTTTTGTTTTTTTCATTTGCTTATTTGTGAGATAATTTGCAGCACATTTATACCGGGGAGTTTTTGGGAATGCAAATGCACAATAGACCCTATGGCACAGAAAAGACAAAAAATCTGTACCAGAATAAAGGAAACCTGTTGACCCCCTCATCCCCTGTATGCATTCAATCTTCAAGAAGGAGAGCGAAGTAAGTCTCTGCCAGACACCTCTGATGGTGGCCAATCTCCTTGAGAACAAGGGGATATAACATGTTGAAATTCAACAGCTCAATCCTTATCTTCATCATCTGCCATCTGGGGAGAGTCAAGAAGTGACCATACACTTTAGATTGTCGATGGTTGATGTACAACCAATACGTATGACCATTTTAAATGTAAGATTTTTTAAAGTGAATGAAAGCACTTTGTCCACTACTGAGGCAGTAAAGTACTTTTCATTGATAATTATGCATTAAGAAATTTTTGGGAATCCAGGCATCCAATTTGATTCAGAACTGAACTGATCTGACATGAATTGAAAGTGCTTTAAATGCCCATGAAAAGCTGTGAATGACATTCAGGTGTATTCTCTCTTTCTCTCTCTCTCTCCAAAAATTCCCCTGAATTGAATTAGCAAAAATTCTGATTCTATAGAATGGCATTTTGTAAAAACTCAGATTGCATTTTGATTGTACGCAATCAATTCACTTATCTCTAGTCTGCAACCGTTGGGCCAGCACGGTTTAGACATGTAGAAAAACATCCGGCGTCGGTGATTTGTTTGTTATTGAAGACATCATAATTGCTGATAGGTGCAAACAACTCTGAATACATTATGAAAAATATAGCACCATAAAAATGTGAAAGCTGTTGTGAAGATCAAGATGAACTCATCAAAAGAAGCTGGCAGTGAATCATTACGTTTCATGTAACCTGGATCGAGAGGAGCAAAAAAGGGCTAAAACTGCCTATTCATATGAGAAATGTGTCGTCATCTATAGGAGTTTTATAAAATGAAATATCCCAGCAAACGTGTATATTTAAACTTGCCTCTTTATTATCTTCACAATAGGAAGTATTCCCCAGACGCGTTGCGGCACTAAGCCTTCACCTGCTGATGAAGGCTTAGTGCCGCAACGCTGCCTGGGAATACTTCCTATTGTGAAGATAATAAAGAAGCAAGTTTAAATATACACGTTTGCTGGGATATTTCATTTTACTGTGTACTTGGAGGTTGCTCCTTCCCGCGCAACCTGGATCGAGGTGGAAGTGCCGACTGGTCCCTTCTTTGCTATAGGAGTTTTGGACCATTTTCTGCCCAGAGCTTTCTCTCCTGACATTATTTAAACATGTATGCTCAACTAAGGAGGTTGAATACGCTGTGCCAAACCCCCCTAGAATGGGCAACTTTACCATGACTACAAAGAAGGTTCAAACTCAGCAAGGCCAATCCATCTGTTACAGCAGCAGCTATGAGCCACCACTGCTCTGCTTTACTTACCCAGCAGGGCATACCCACCTCCCTCTATCTCCTTTCTGCTTGCAAGACCTCTCCTGCTCCTCCTGTAGAGTGCACCTACAAGCTTCTCCAACTTTTGAATGCTCATTGTGCGCACACCCTAATCTTCAACAGCGACTTCTTTCTACTTTCCCCTGTGGGAGAGTGCCTTAGCAATAGGTTCCTTAGCCTCTTAATTTACTGCAAAAGTGGGCTGTATATTGTTGTCTTCTTGTGTACAAACTTCTGCCTGTTTTCCTGTATTGACCCTTCACTGCCTGACATGACTTGTGTCTCTTTCCTCGTATTGATACTATGCCACCGGCCCTGACCTCAGACTCGTTCCCATATTGCACATACTCCACTAGCCCTGACCTCAGCCTGTCTCTGATTAGAATTCTGCCTCACCCCTCAGTGCCCTGACTGGTATCTCAGAACCCCCTCAGTCAGCTGTCAGTCACACAGACTTCTCCAGGAGGTATCAGCCTGGTGGTTCCCCTACAGTAAAGTCTGGATCCTTGTATTTGATTAGCAATAAGCCAAATCTGTTGGTTGACACAGTGGTTCCACACTCACTGCTGTAACACCATTTCTTCACTGAAATATGTAATTGGAAAAGAGTCAGGAGGTTCCCCACACATTATATATCTGACCAATCTTTTCGATAACTTTCAGCAAATGAGTACAGCCAACTTGTTTGCTTTGTGGAGGTTGATACAAGAATCTCAGAAAAAATCACTGCAGGAATGGAAGCGGTAATAAAGGTAAAGAGTTTACAGACACGATAGTATATTTTTGTGTTTTTCTTGATAAATATGTATTCTTTTCTACTTTCTTGTAACTGGAAATGAAGTAAACAAAAAGTATGATCTCTGACTTTGATACACAATCATTTTCATAAACACCTTCACAGTAATAAATCTTTCTTTATACACATGCTTCGGAGTCTTTACCTCATGCAGGAACATTCTCTTATATCTGGGAAAAATAAGCTTCAGATAGACAAAAATAACAAGGTTGCGCTTCGATAGTAAACCAATTAGACCATGCGCGCATGTAGGCAACAACGCATAAAACTGGAGCTTTATAAGGACAAATGTTGATACGTTGTAGCTGTGGGGGATCTGTTGTGCAATTCTACATTTAAAATTGAAACCTCAACGAAGATATCAAAAGATCTGGAGGGTAGTATAGATGTAGGAGATTAGAAAAACATGTTCCCGCTGTAAATGTCAGGAGATTGGTAATAATGTATATAACTATTTGAATGATGGCTAAACAAATGAAATCTTCAAGCCATTCTCTGGGGTATGCGGGGAGATTTAGATTTGCCTTCCATGTCTATCCCTAATTAAGCTCAGCGGTAGATGTGCAAGAGGGAAAGACTAATGTTCCATGGAATTATTCTAGTTTTATGGAAATGTATGTGCGACAGTATGAAATAGTATACTCGAATTCCTACTGAAAGTTATATCATTTTATGACTTGTAGCTAGGTGTAGCAAAGAGGAAATTATATTGCATGGAATATGATATCCTACATAAATGTGATGTCTTGCTATAGTATCTGTAATATAAATGCATGGTCGATGAAAGTTAATTAGAAATCTTATTGTCCTATGGTCTTGGCTGTGAGAGGTTGAAATCCAACAGCCCGATCCTTATCTCCTGTGAATGGTTGAGAAGTGGACTAGGGAGATGGCTCCATCCGGCAGACATGATTTTCCATGCCCAGGGAATGTTGGTGAATGGTGTAAACCCCAGGAACAATCGATCTGGTCTATTGCAAATGGTGTTGGCCTCTTCTGGTCTTTAAGGATTCTGTTGTTGGTTACCAGATGTTAGAAGCGTTCAGGGATATCCTCTGATGCTCAGATTGGCTGATACCAGACACATCCATGTGGACCCCAGTGATATTCCCTTCATTGAGTAGTTAGGCTCAGTGCCATACATACGAGTGTGGCTTTTCCTGGTACTGCAACTTAGTATTATTCACTGGAATGGGACTTAGCTGCAGTGCCAGGCATTGTCACCATTAGAGATGAGCAAAGCGAGCTTCATATGTTACATCCGAAGCCGCTTCGCTAAAAAATTCGTTATAATACTGTACAGAGATTCATCCGGGGCTCCGATGAGCTGAAGACTTTGTTGAATAACTTCGGTAATTGATTATACCATGTGAAAAACCACTTCCAAACTTGGAACCGAACTCTGTACAGTGTTATAACGAATTTTTTAGCAAAGCGAGTTCAGATGTAGCATCCAAAGTCGCTTCGCTCATCTCTAGTCACCATATATACGAAGAAGCTGTGGCACTGGCAGGAGTCCTACAACCCTTTTATCACAAACGGAAGTGCGGATGCGGAAATGCGGATGCCAACAGCACATAGTTTGCTGTCCGCATCTTTTCCATCCCCATTGGAAATAAATAGGTCCGCACCCGTTCAGCAAAATTGCGGAACGGATGCAGACCCATTTTGCAGACTTGTGAATGGAGCCTTACTTTTAGGAAAGGGCTGAAAGTGGGTTACAAAAAATTCAAGGGGGTGATATTCACTTCACTGCTCCCCTGCACCTGATGTTCTGATGCTTACTGGGTCCCTGCTGGTCTCTGCCTCCTCATCTTATCTTGACATATATAGTAATTTTCTGCTCAGCCAATCACTGTCCACAGCAGTAATGG
The DNA here is from genome assembly GCA_033119425.1 of Bufotes viridis. NCBI lineage: Eukaryota > Metazoa > Chordata > Amphibia > Anura > Bufonidae > Bufotes > Bufotes viridis. The sequence continues at coordinate 11,170 of JAKVIS010001544.1, forward strand.
TCAATTGAAAAGACACCTGGCATCTGCAGTTTGTCAAGACGGGATGGAAACACAGAGACCAGCGGAGACTGGGAGTATCACGTACTTTTAAGTTTTTTTATGCATTCTAAGGCTTTTCCTAAATGTATTCCCCCCCTTGAGGACAACCCCTTTAAGTACCTGAAAACGCCTTTACTAAATAATCAATAAAATGTAGAATCCTGATTTTTGATCATGATAAGTTAGCAGCTTTACAGATCTGAATGGGCTCGTTGACGGATTAATGATTGCACTAGACTAATGATTGCAATATTTGGGCTCAGTCATACTTTATATGAATTAGTGTCACCGGTAATTATTGCTTGTGAGTAGAATTATTAATGTAATCAAAAGTTCACAACCTGTATGGCGAGGATACACAACCGCTGTATAAACCAAGTGGATTTACAAAGGCTGCATCATATTGTGCTACAATTAGCCCCCTTAGTTTTTTTTTCCCTCTCATTATGACCCATTTTTTTCAGTTCCCCTATCTTAGTGGTTTGATTACTTTATATTTCAATTGCTCACCATTTCAAAGAGTTCACATCACCTTTTAGCTTTCCGTTCATCTGATCCGTCAGAAGAAGAGAGAGAAAACAAAAAAAACAGGATCCTGTAAAAAAACCTGATCATGCCGCATCAGTTAAGACTAGGATTGCATAGGATCCGTTTTTTACATGATCCTGTAAAAAAAAAACAGATCCTATTGCATCAGTTGTCATTGAGCCATTTCCTTCTGAGAGAAGGGGAAGCATGCAGAAATTTTTCTCTGTCTAAAAAAAAAACGGATTTCAGACAGAAATGGCTCAAACGGATGACAACATGATCTGTTTTTTTCTTTACAGGATACAGTTTTTTTTTGTTTTTGTTTTCTGTCACTACTTTTGACGGATAAGAAGAACGGAAAGGTAAATGCTGATGTGAACTCAGCCTTATGCCTCATTTACACATCAGTGTTCGGTCAGTGATTTCCATCAGTGATTGTTAGCCAAAATCAGGACTGGAGTCTCCACAGACATAAGGTGTAAGGGACAGATCTGCGCCAGTTCTGTGTTTAGAGCCACACCTGGTTTGGGCTCAAAATCGCTGACCGAGGCCTTAGAGAATCTTTCTTGTTTACATCCAGTTCCTAGAAATGTGCCCTGACCACAGCCAACATGGCTTGTTAGAAATCAGCAAGATCTGATGCCATGCAGTTGTGTGCATGCAGCGTGATATAAAGTTAGGTTTTCAGCCTTGGGAAACCAGCAAGAAATTCCCTAATCGTTGACAGCAAGTAGAGGTCTTGAAAGTAGGGAAGTATAAAGAAGAAGTTGGAGACCTGCTACGGCATGCTAGATCACCGTCTGTGCTTGGTTCCATTGCTTACCTCCTGTACGTAAATCTGGATAGTAAAAAAAGGGACATGACAGGGATTCTGAACATTACTAAGGGACTATTAGATATTTGTGTTCTGATTATCCATTCCTCTGAAGTGTCTATCTAATATCCTTGTTGTATGGGGAGAATCGCCCAGAGTAAGGGACATAATTACGACACCCCATGGTCCATCATATGGCTCTCATTCTGCGTGATTCCCTAACATTGTAAGACAATATATTTGACTACTGACAGACTGTGCTGTGACTTTTTGCACTTTATCACACAGGTGGTGGGTACTATTCTGTATCAGGGCCTCATTAGGGACACTAGGTGGTTCCAGACACGGGATCGCCCCTATCGGGGCGGCTATTCCGTTTGTAGGCAGGGCCTATAGTATGTAGTGGACAGAATAGGGACATCAACTCTCTGGTCCAGTGCTTCTCTCCCCCTACTCGGTTTGGAGGTCTCTCTGATACTTTGTTTATCTTTTAAGGTTGTAATAAAAGTTATATTTTATAGTGATAATATTTCGGTGATGCGCCTTAACTTTACTATCGCTTATCATCCTACTTACTGACGGTTGACATGTCGGAACGTGATTTGTTATGTAATATGAGGGAAGGCCAGATCTTCCCGAGAGGAAGCCACTCTTGGGCTGGCCATAAAGCATTGGATACCTGCAATTTATTTAGGCCCCCCTCTACCGTTATCTGTCTTGAAATAAAAAGGATCAGGCATACTGAAATCCAACTGCTTGATCCTCATTGCTCTTGACAACTTCCCATAGGGTAGAGTCATGTTGTGCCCATGAGATTGTCCCACCGAAATTTATCTAATATGTGTGGACACCTTTACTTAAACTGGTTCTCGAGGAATTAGGAAAATGAAAATAAGTAAATGTTACTTTATTATAAATACATTTCCAAATACCTTTCATTAGTGATAACGGCTCATTTTCTCTGGGGAGAAATAATTAGAAATAAAATGGCCACCATCCTACTAGTGCACACAAAACCTGTCCTAATCATACAGGAGGACAAGTTACTTCAGAGCACTGAGGTAAAGAGCCGACTCATCCTCCTCTCTGCTCTGCTATGATCCTCAGCTTAATCTCTGTAGGAATGGAGTTTATGAGGAGACATGAAGTATATAGGGGAGGTGGGGATGTGCTGTGTCCTACTATGTGATTAGGACAGGTTTTGTGTGCAGTGTGCACTAATTGGACGGCGGCCATTTTATTTCTACTAATGATTGCTCCCCAGACAAAATGAGCCATTATAACTAATGAAAGGTATTTGGGAATATAGTATTTTCATTTTCTTAATTCCCAGAGAACCCCTTTAACGAATCTCCTCCACTCCTTGCCTTAGGGCTCATGCAAACTATTGTGTTTTCTTTTCATGTTTGTTTCCTCTTTTTTTTTGCGGACCGTATGCGGAACCATTCATTTCAACGGGTCCGCAAAAAAACCCGGAAGTTACTCCGTGTGCATTCCGTTTACGTATGTCCGTATTTCCGTTCCGCAAAAAAATAGAACATGTCCTATTATTGTCCGTATTACAGACAAGGATAGGACTGTTCTATTAGGGGCCAGCTGATGCGTTCTGCAAAATATGGAATGCACATGGACGTCATCCGAATCTTTTGTGGTCAACAAAATACATGCGGTCGCGTGCATGAGCCCTGATAAAGAGACTCCGCATCAGGATTGTCCACATGCCCTTGAAGATGACGTCTGCTTTAGATAACTCCTTTTTATTTGCCCCACTGGCTATATGTATATTACAGGGAGTGTCTCCCTCTCAGGGCCCCTTCTGTTGGTCATAGCAGACAGCTCTCTCATGGCTTGCCCATGCATGACATAGATGGCTCATTGATCTCCATGGACTCCTGCTTTTTTCCACATTAGCACTACAACTGTGCTACTGATTTCTGGTCATGTCCCTTCAGGATATTACAGTTTGTTCAATCTGAAAAATTTAAATTTGGCAAATATTTAAAAAAACTTTGTGGGTTTGCGGGGGGCAAATACTGTTATATAGGATTAACTGGCCTCATGCCCCATGCTGGGTATATAGGAGGGGGAAGGTAAGTAAGATTGAAGTTTTCCGTAATGTTTTCCGTAATGAGATTTCTTGAACAAAACATCAATTTTCTTGAACAGTCCAAAGCACAGTTTGCCAAATGAAGTGGCATTTGTGTGAGAATTATTACCTAATGAACCCTTGTGTAATAAATGCGTAGGATGCGACTCCTTCTCTTCATCTGGGGTTAGCTCATTAACACCACTTTATGTTCACTATGTGGCAGAATGAAATCATTTACAACAATAGCGGCCCTGTACAGGAATGATCACTTCCCTGAGGACTTCTGCTTAATGTATATTAATGACAAAAAAAGTCCAAAATGACCCAAATCACAAAACAGTAGTCGAGTATGTGACACGAATGCACAAAACGCTGGAAAGGTTCTGGAAAGCTTTGTTGTATATTTCTATTTCTCATCTCATAAAAAAGGCAATTCTAGGGCTCCTGTTAATTCCCCATACATTTTAATGAAGACACAATAGCGGCCGGACTAGAAAGCATTACAAAAGAGCCAAAAAGTAAAAATCATCCAGAAAATTGATACGGTACATTTCTTTTGACAATGGGTCCTCATTGTAGCACTTCCTGGGTCAAGTTACTGTTCAGGCAAATATCTTGTCTTCGGGTTGCAACATTTGGTGATGGAAGTTTGTAAAGTGTGGCTGACATTTTCTGAAAGCTTAAAGCGACATGTAGCCTGTTGCATAGAATAGTAGAGCAGGGAGGCGACAGCTCCCTGCATCCTTCAGTTTATTTAACTCTGGCTACATGCACACTACAATATGTGTTATGCGGTCCACAAATTGCATATCCGCAAAAAAACATCCGTATGGCATCCGTTTTTTTTTGCGGATTCATTGTAACAATGCCTAAAACAGAGAAAAATAGGACATGTTCTATTTTTTTTTTTTTTGCGGGCCTCCGAAACGGACATACTGATGCAGACAGCACATGGTGTGCTGTCCGCATTTTTTGCGGACCCATTGAAAGGAATAGGTCGGCATCCTATCTGCAAAAAAAATAAATAAAATGGAACGGACATGGAAACAAACAACATTCGTATGCATGTAGCCCCTGTCTGCATCCTGTGGACATAGATGCAGTTGAATGTAGCAGGTGCCTGGAGATCTGGGGCACTGGACCAGAAATCCAGGGCTTGTTGCCCGAATGCCTACGCTAGTAATGCCCCTGATCTATACCTGTCTCGTGCCTGGAGATTTGGGGCACTGGGCCAGAAATCCAAGGCTTGTTGCACAAATGCCTGTGCTAGTAATGCCCCTGATCTATACCTGTCTTGTGCCTGGAGATTTGGGGCACTGGACCAGAAATCCAGGGCTTGTTGCCCGAATGCCTACGCTAGTAATGCCCCTGATCTATACCTGTCTCGTGCCTGGAGATTTGGGGCACTGGGCCAGAAATCCAATGCTTGTTGCACGAATGCCTGTGCTAGTAATGCCCCTGATCTATACCTCCTGGAGGCCCATTCTGCAGATAGTTACGGGTACCAGAATTGGGACCCGCACCTATCTCACATTGGTAGTATATCCTAGCAACATGCCACCAGTGTATGAGATGATAAAATCCCTTTAACCTTTAGCAGTGATCCGCTGGGTCACTGCAGTATCAGCTGTTATTTCTGCATCATTACCTGAAACTGTAATACATTTTTTTTTTCCACCACAAATGTACTACTGTACTTTTGCGAGGAATTTTTGTGGTAGAATTTACATTGTTTGAATATCGTCTTTTACTACTTTTCATGGACAAGTAATTAGGGCTGGGCTTGGATCTGTGTTTTGCTCCCTTCTTCGGTGCTAATACTTTTTTATTCTCTGAAAAGTGGAATGCTCCTCTTCCTCACATTTGTGACTGCGTTCTCAGCATTCACCATTCTTACCTGCTAACGACAATACAAATATTACACAGAACCAGTCCAATTTCAAGATCGCCCTCAGCGGTGTGTGAATTAGATTAAATTGAGCTGGATTCATTTCTACTTTCCTTGCGTTTTTGCCTCCTTATTTCTTTATCCCCAAACATCTCCTTGAATTCAAATTACTTTTATTGCCTGCAGCCCCTTCTTCCTAAATATTACGCAGGAATGTAGGTATCTTTGCCAGCAATTTCATCCATCTTCCTCCTTTTCTTTGTGTTGCTCTGGGTTGTAAGAAACTCTCTGATTATATAGACGAACGAGGAGGGCCCTGTTTTTTTGGAACCCCAGAGACATCTTGTCCCGAGGTTATACATCATTACCATCCAGTCTTTTGGTTACTGAGATCTGTGTAGAAGCTCCAAAAGGTGACTTGTTACATTGTAACAGACGTGGCCATTACTCAACGAGGCCACTTGTGTTTCTAAAACGCCCTCAGTGATATCTGAAAATGAAATTGTCAAAGAGGAAAATAAAATCACCCTTCCCATGGTGGAATCGGTTTATTAACACTCCCATTCTTTGTAAGAAATTGTTTTAGAGTATGTACTGTAGGTAATGAAATTCTGCAGTTTGTTTTAAAGAGGTATATCAAACTGTGGAATTTTTCTTTACTAAAATACATCCTGAATGTGAATTGACATGGCTATCTGTAAAACATACTTAAAAGGGTTTTCTGAGACTTTTCTTCTGATGACCTTAGTTCTCTCTGTCCACTAAGCATATCTACGTCCATTTGATAGCGGCTATGCTTGCACCTAGGTCATGTGACTGATGAACGTAAAGCCACATGAACTAGACCAGTGGTGGGCAAACTTATTATTCAACTGAGCCAAATATCAACACATTTTTAAAGCCAAATTTGAGAGCCAAATTTTTTAAACGTGAACTATAAAGGAAGGTACATTGTTATTAACTTAATAAGGGTATTCCTAACCATCTGAACATACCTCTCTCAATCCTCGACACCACATCTTTCACTCCACAACGTTTCACCCTATAAGACGCATGTAGGTTTTAGAGGAGGACAATATGATAAAAAATATTTTTCATTACACCTCAGGTCAAATCACTAATCAGACCCCCAATGTTAATAAGACCTCCCTCAGATCAGACGTCAGCTCAGACCCCAAAGTAAATGACCCCCAATCAGACCTCAGATAATAGCCCCATGCCTCTAATCATCCCCATTATCACCCATGATGCCTCTTATCAACCCTGTTATTATCCATGATGCCTCTCATCATCCCCATTATCATCCATAATGCCTCTCACATCCCCCATTATGATTCTCATCATCCCCTTTATTATCCATGATGCCTCTCATATCCCTCATTATGATTCTCATCTCCCCATTGCCTCAGATCACATACCCCTCCTATCTGTAAAAAATAAACAAAGGCAACTGGACTTGCTGTAGATTTCTTGAAAACGTTTCACTCGTTCTTCCAACGAGCTTAACAAAACGAGTGAAACGTTTTCAAGAAAGTCCAGTTGCCTTGATTTATTCTTTACAGATATACCATGACCTGGATAAATGAGAACCTTCACAGACACTTACCTCTCCTGCTCCTGGGTGCCGCTGCTCCTCACCACCCTCGCACTGTGTTCTTCCTGCTGTTGGCTGTGCTGTGAACTGACGTGCACAGCATGACGTCACAGAGCGCCTCACACTGTGCGCAGCCCTGCACAGCCTACAGCCAAGGACCAGGAAGCGGTGAGTACAGAGCCTTCACCACTTCCTGGTCCTCCCCCTCCTGCCGGTTTTTGCCACAGGCAACGAAAATGCGATCGCACTGTACATGTGAGCCCGCACCTGGAAAGCCAATATCAAGGGGCTAAAGAGCCACATGTGGCTCTAGAGCCGCAGTTTGCTGACCACTGGCCTAGACTAACTTGAAAGAAAGCTGCGAAGCTTCTGCGAGCGCCGAAGCCTTCTCAAACATCTGATTAGTGCGGGTCCCAAGTGTTGGACCTCCACCGATCAGATACTGATGACTTATCCAGAGGATAGATCCTCAGTAGAAAGGTCTCGGAAGCCCCAACGTATTTTGAATGCAGCAGAAATTACTGAAAGTAAATGTAATATCTTCTCTCGATGACACACTCACAAGGACCCAGTGTAGTGCCCCACTACGTATGGGTGGGCACTACACAAAGGTGTTATGGTCATTGTATGCGACATGTTGTTTCATATACATTTTCTCATGTTATATTGCATGTAATTTGTAAAATGTTCCCTGGTATAGGCCTGTTAGGGTGTAAAGCGTCGCCGAGGGCTGTCTTTAATGCGGGGCAAATGAGGCAGCTGCCCCGGGCCCAGTTGTTCCTGGGAGGCCCAAGGCAGCTGTCTCTTGAGCCCCGCTGGCCACTTCCCACAATTTCAAGTACATCGAGTGTCGTGCCGCTGGGGAGGGGGCATCCGCCCCGGGTGTCAGGCTGTCAGCTACAGGGGGGTGCTGCCATGCCTGCCAGCACTCCAGAGCGAATGGTGAGAGAGTAAGAGTTGTGGGAGAAAGGACCTTACATGACATCATCACCATGTGACCAGTAACATAGCGATATTACTGGTCACATGGCTATGATGTAATCAAAGGTCCTTTCTTTCTTCCAGGACTCAGTGTTTCTGCAGCCTGCAGGAGAAGGGTAGGTCACGTGGGTCAGCAGTGCTCTGCTATCACAGGCACTGGCCGACTGTCTGCAGAGTAGGAAGATCAGGGATGGCTACTCAGCAGTGTCTGTAGAGGGGAGAGAGTCTGTCAGCGCTGGAGAGGTAGATGTGACTACTGGGGAGAGTCTGAGGATTGTATGCTGGGGGAGGCTGTGTGGTATCATATACTGGGGGGCTGCTGTATGAGATTATATACTGGGGGGCTGCTGTATGAGATTATATACTGGGGGGGCTGCTGTGTGGGATTATATACTGGGGGGCTGCTGTGTGGGATTATATACTGGGGGGGGGCTGCTGTTTGGGATTATATACTGGGAGGGCTGCTGTGTAGGATTATATACTGGGGGGGGAGCTGCTGTATGAGATTATATACTGGGGGTGCTGTATTTTGTGGGGTGCTGTATACTGGGTGCTATACTGCTCTACTGTATACTGTGGGGTGCTGTATATTGTAAAGTGCTATACTGCTCTACTGTATACTGTGTGGTGATATACTGCTCTGCTGTATACAGTGTGGTGCTGTATATTGTGGGGTGCTGTATACTGGGTGCTATACTGCTCTACTGTATAATGTGGGGTGCTGTATACTGTGGGGTGCTATACTGTATGCTATAGGATGCTATCCTGCATGCTGTGGGGTGTTATACTATGTATTGCATACTGTGGGGTACTATACTATATATTGCATACTGTGGGGTGCTATATACTATAGGGTGCTATACTGCATACTGTGGGGTGCTGGGGTGCACTATAATGCTAGGGTGAGCCAATCCCCGGTCTCCTTCCTGAACTGCAGAGCGGTGCCCACTTCCAGCCCTGAGCCCAGCTGCCCAGAGCACTGATTCTGAGCCGCTGGAGTATTCAGAACTGTAAGTATTTACAGTCATTCACTGTAAGCTACATTATATATAGTGGTGGAGGGTGTGATTGCATGCTAGGGTGGGCGAAGGCAGAATCCAGGGGGCCCATGTAAATTCTCGCCCAGGGTCCAATCAATATTAAAGACGACCCTGGCGTCCCCCAAGCCATTAGAGGGAGCTAGGGACCACCCTGTAGAGATATAGACTGGTCTGGGTCTGGTTTGGGGAGTTTAGGCTAGTCTGTCTGCAGCAAGAGAATATATTTTCAGTGGAGCTTTCCCCAAGGATAGAGCAACCCTTACTGCATTTGGGCCTTGGGAGAATTGAGGTGCAGGAACTGGATTACTAATCACTGCCAATTCAGCTACTGAGTTACCATGGATCAAGTCAAGTCTTGTCCAGTAAGCATCTTACCCTCTGTCCACCTTGCTAGGATTATCTCATTCTTTGCTAAGCCTGCATACCAGGAAATTACTGCATTGTTTAGTTCCATTTACATGTACTGTATGTGACTGAACAATTGTTAATGACATCATTAGTTTATATACAGTTACATTACAGCATTAAGAGGTATGTGTAGGGCGGCTCAATCTAGCTGGCGAGAACGGAATCTGGTGCACAATCCAAGTAAAGCGTACCCAGCGCTAATAATGGAGGGGAAAGAATGTATAAATATAGAGATGGCACTCTGGTCATAGGTTATGCATGGAAACACATATTTATTAGAAGATGGCTTTATGGCCCAAAGTAGAAATAATTTCTACTTTGGGCCATTAAGCCATCTTGTAATAAATATGTGTTTCCATGCATCACCTATGACCAGAGTGCCATCCCTATATTTATACATTACATTACCGTATTGTTGATGATGCCTTCCTGTTTACACAATGATTTAAATTTTTGCAAAAAATATGGGATAGACAGCATTTGCTCCATTGTTGGCTGATTGGGGCAAAAGTTTCAGGAAATGATAATTTGAATGAACGTTCATACAAATGTTTATTTGCCCATCTTCGGGCTGTGTATAAAGTCCTTAACAAAATAGATTGAACTCAAATTATATTTGTTAATACCTTGAAACCTTTAAAGCAACAATAAACATAGAAAATGTACAAAAATGAAAAAATAAAATCCTCCTTTATTCTCCATATCTTCTTATAATAACTGTATGGCATACTGTATGTAAAGAGTTCTTCTATATGTGCCCTAGCACATCAGTCATACACTCTCCACTATAATGCCAGCAGTCCGTGCTTGTCAGGCATGGCTGCTAGAATACTTACGAGGGGTGGTCTGCCGGCAGTCCATACAGCAACGGCATCTCTATTCTCTCAGTGGGCATGGCTGCCAGAGTAGTTATGACTGCTCTATACTGTAGGCCTCTTCTGCCATCCCTGCCTCCTGCCCACCTTCTGCTCACATGTGTTCCCTGGATCTTAAAGACACAGCTCGTGGAACAAGCTTATGGGTCCTTAGTCAATGGCAGCCATCTTTGAGTTATTTAAGGCATCTTTTCCTATAGGAGGGGGCCAGAGCAATACAATATTAGTTTGTCTAGTCCTGTGAAGGTCCACTATGGTGTTGTCATGACCTCCTGTTTACTGGATTGACCCTATGCTGCCTGCCCGACCTTCTGCCTACTGGATTGAATTAACTTTCAGCTCGTCTTTTGACCCACCTCTTATCTGTCCCTTGAAGCCACACACTAGTGTCTCTCAACCAGCCTGGGTCAGCTATCAGTAAACAGAGACCAGATCAAAAGGTAGCAACCTGGTGGATCCCCTGCAGTAAAGTCTAGATACCTGTACAGGAATTATGCATACAACAATGAAATGTTGGGTCCTCCAGAGATTGAAACACTCTTTTGTAGCTCTCAGGTCTCATGACTGTTGACATGGGAAACATTCATATGTCACTTTTTCTCACTTGAGTAGATCTTTCGGAGATTTGTCTAGTTTGTCAAATGCCTCTTAGAGGCAGAATTAAAGAAGCTTCCCTGGAGTATAATATTGATGGCCTATGCTTTGGATCCATACGAGATTGGTGAAGGGGAATGAGGTACAATACCAAGTGTAGATGGTGCTGACTAGAGTCAGTTGATTGGCTGTTGAAGTCGGACTCCTATCGATCTTACTGTATATATATATAGGAATATATATAGTCCAGGAAAACCCCTATAAAAGAAATATATAAATAAATATATAAATATAATATCAAATATTTTGTTCATATTTTTTTTAAGTATTCTCAGCTTCCAAAGAGAATGTTGTCAAGAAAAGAAATGAAATGTTCTAATCTGTTTCTAATGAGAGGTAATAAGACGCTTTCCTCAGTCGGAATTTGCTCATTTTCTGGCACTATAGGGAGGGCCCGTGCATTCATGTAATTTACCTTTCATTGAACTGTGGAGAGGAGGTCTGAACGCTGCTGATTTAATTGCTCATCTGTGATATTCTAATAAATATTAAAAATTCTTTACTAAGCAGATACTTCTAATTAGTTCTACTTTGGAAATGGCAAAGCTTCTGAATTTAGTTGTCTTTCCCTTTGTTATACATGTACACTGTCATTTGGAATCCTTTACAATAGGCTGGTTGTTGGATAATCAGATCTTAAATTTTTTTATTATTGAAAAATAAATTATAATGGTCACATTTACCAAACAATTATACCTGAGCCTGCAGATAGTTTCTACTAATGAAAGGGGGCGCTACTGTCCTTAAGGGTCTCGGCACCCACCACGTGCAGCTCGAATTCCACATACCCGAAGTCTAACCCTATAGAAAGGCTTCTGCACAGAATTCAGCTTCATTCCCTAGTTTACTGAGCACCTTCAGGCAATGCTATTTAGATATGGTATGGTATGACTGTTTTTACAGTACATTGTATTTAGGCACTACATGCTATAATACCACAATGGGAAGGGGGGGTTCAATTGACCAGCCCGCCTCAGGACAGCTCTGCTAGCATCCATATTTAGATATATCTTTATAGATAATTAATTATAGGTATTTAATAAAACAACATGCAAATGTCTTTATTATGGTCTCACATTTTTAGGACCATGTATTATTGAAAGCTGAGCTTTGTGGGTCCACTAACCTAAAATTGAAAAAGGCACCAAAGGTAGTGTGCATAGAGAGCATTTCTAAAGGGTTTGCGTCTGGCTTACCACTACTCACAGTAAGGCCTCATGCACACGGCCATTGCCCGGCCGTGGCCTTATTGCAGCCTGCAAACAGCGAGTCCATAATATGCGGGCACTGGCCGTGTGCTCCCTGCATCACAAATGTCGACCCATTCACTTGAAAAAAACATTTTTTTTTGCTGTGCAGAGGCACACAGAGGTACTCCGTAGTGCTTCCGTGGGGTTCTGTGCCTCCGTTCTGCATCCACTGTGGTGTTTCTGTCCATGCCTCCGCACTGCAAAAAAAATGGTCCTAAAAATATTTTTTGCGGTGCGGATGGATCACGGACCCATTCAAGTTGACAATTGGGGTCCCCAATGCACGGAACGGCCGCACAACTGCCGTGTGCATGAGGCCTAAGTCTGATAGGATGAAGTCTGATTGCTTGGATCTCTACCTATCCTGAGAACAGATATCTAGTGGAGTGGTAGTGAACATGCACAACCACTGCTAACTTAATATGGGGAGACTCTGCACCCCCTGTTCTTGTAATTGGTGGGGTTCCCAGCAGCTGGACCCACACCGATCAGACTTATTATCTATCCTGTGTATATCACTTATGATTAAAGCTTGGTACAAACCCTTTAAAGAAAAGATTAAAAAGACTAAAATAATCAAAGGCTACAATGATTAAAAGTCTAAAATGTATAAGTTATTAAGTTCAGTAATTAAAAGGTACGTGCACCTATGTCACTAAAACAATATTTTAGAAAAATACCTGTATACCTGTACATATTCACACTGCACTGTGATGTCGGCTACTTTCTATGTTGCTTCTTTTATTTTCAAGACCTGATTTCTTTGACATGCTGTCTGTGGAGCTGCAGGTTCAGGGTTCACTGGGCATTCCCTGTGGAGCTGAAGTTCAGATTTCAGTGGACAGTCACAGCTGGAGCTGCAGGTTCAGATTTCAGTGGACAGTCACACTGGAGCTGCAGGTTCAGATTTCAGTGGACAGTCACAGTGGAGCTGCAGGTTCAGATTTCAGTGGACAGTCACACTGGAGCTGCAGGTTCAGATTTCAGTGGACAGTCACAGTGGAGCTGCAGGTTCAGATTTCAGTGGACAGTCACACTGGAGCTGCAGGTTCAGAGTTCAGTGGACAGTCACAGTGGAGCTGCAGGTTCAGAGTTCAGTGGACAGTCACAGTGGAGCTGCAGGTTCAGGGTTCACTGGACATTCCCTGTGGAGCTGCAGGTTCAGATTTCAGTGGACAGTCACAGTGGATCTGCAGGTTCAGATTTCAGTGGACAGTCACAGTGGAGCTGCAGGTTCAGAGTTCAGTGGACAGTCACAGTGGAGCTGCAGGTTCAGATTTCAGTGGACAGTCACAGTGGAGCTGCAGGTTCAGATTTCAGTGGACAGTCACAGTGGAGCTGCAGGTTCAGATTTCAGTGGACAGTCACAGTGGAGCTGCAGGTTCAGATTTCAGTGGACAGTCACAGTGGAGCTGCAGGTTCAGATTTCAGTGGACAGTCACAGTGGAGCTGCAGGTTTAGAGTTCAGTGGACAGTCACACTGGAGCTGCAGATTTAAAGTTCAGTGGGCAGTCACAGTGGAGCTGCAGGTTTAGAGTTCAGTGGGTTTTCATTGTGGAGCTGCAGGTTTAGAGTTCAGTGGGTTTTCATTGTGGAGCTGCAGATTTAGAGTTCAGTGGGTTTTCATTGTGGAGCTGCAGGTTGAGTGTTTAGTGGGCATTTCCTGTGGAGCTGCAGGTACAGAGATCAGTGCGATTTCACTGATGAGCTGTAGATTCAAAGTTCAGTGAATGCTCATTGTGAACCTAAAAGTTCAGAACTTAGTGTATGCCCCTTTTTGAGCTGCAGGTTCAGAGTTCAGAGTGTGTTCATTGTGGATCTGCAGGTTCAGAACTTAGTGGATGCTTTTTGTGGAGCTGCAGGTTTAGGGTACTTTCACACTAGCGTTATTCTTTTCCGGTATTGAAATCTGGTAAAGGGTCTCAATACCGGAAAAAAACGCTTCGTTTTGTCCCAATACATTCTGAACGGAAAGCAATCCATTCAGTATGCATCAGGATGTCTTCTGTTCCGTCCCTTGTACAGTATTTTATCGGACAAAGTACCGCAGCTTGCTGCGGTATTTATTCCGTCCCAAATTCCGGAACACTACCACACTTGCCGGATCCAGCATTAATTTCCATTGAAATGTATTGATGCCGGATCCAGTACTAAGTGTTCTGGAAATTGCTGCATTGCCGGATCCGGTTTTCAGGTCTGCGCATGCGCAGTTCTTTCTAGCTTTGAAAAAATAAATACCGGATCTGTTATTCCGGATGATACTGGAAAAAAACAGCTTTCCATTATACAAAAAAAATACATTATGTCCAAAACTGAATACTACTACTACAAATTTTTAAGAATATGTTTATATTATTATTATTTTATGCAAAATTATGGATTTAAAAAAAAACTAAACCCTAAGCCCAGATGCTTGTTATTAGCAGTGTACTGTATACACTTTCTAGGCTCGCACATCTCAGCTCACATTTATATTGATAGTAGATGGAACAGCTGGTCTGATTATGTCCCTAATTTCAAGTATAAGGGGGTTAATAAAACTAAAAGTGAATTGCCCCCTGAAGACTACTCTGCCCTTGAAACTTTCCTTGATTTAATATACAGGAATTACACCATTTAATTCAGTGAACAGAGGACTCTGACTGCTACCTACGTGCAACCTTCACGTCATACATGTCCCATGAACGTTATCATCCATCATCATCTACTTCATTAAATTAGAAATTATAATAGAAGTAGTAATAGTAAAACTGCCTTGTCATGAATGCTCAGCAGAGATTTAGCTTAAAACAAATCTTAAAATCATTTGCATATATAAGACCAGGGCACAAAGGCAATTTTCCAGATTGCAATGATCGCAGTAGATTTGTGCACATAAATGACCCCAATGCCTGGCCCCTCAGATAGGTTATACTTACCCTGTTCCCGGCACCCACGTTGCTCCTGCTTCCCGTACGGCCACTGCTGCTATCTCCCTGTCGCACGGATCAAAACATCTGGCAATTGTGGGTGATGCTAGGAAGGGTGATGCTAGGAAGGCTCTTCTCCGTCGTGGCCTCCTATTAGCTGCTCCCCCTGTTACTGGATGGAAGATGCAGTGACAGCTGTGGGGGGGATCATAAGCGACGCAGGTGCCGGGGAGCGGGGTAAGTATAACCTATATGAGGGGCCCTGGCATTAGGGGGGTCTTTATAGCGGTTGGAAAACTCCTTTAAGGGAAACATTCTTGCTTTTATCCAAAGGCTGAGTACAGATCCAAATGATCCCTAACCAACCCAAGTACTGGATTCATTACAATCAGAATTTTCGATTGTATTAAGCCTCGAAGACATAATGAGGATGGGGTTTCAGCCTCTGGTTATAAATAAGGGTACTGTCACACTAGCGTTTTGGATTCCGTTTGTGAGATCCGTTTCAGGGCTCTCACAAACGGTCCAAAACGGATCAGTTAAGCCCCAATGCATTCTGATTGGATAAGGATCCGTTCAGAATGCATCAGTTAGGCTCCGTTCCGCCTCTATTCCGTTTTGGAGGCGGACACCAAAACGCAGCATGCAGCATTTTGGTGTCCGTCGGAAGAGGCGGAGCCTAACGGATCCGTTTTTTTACAATGTAAGTCAATAGGGACGGATCCGTTGTCAGTGACACAATATGGTGCATTTGAAAACGGATCCGTTCCCCATTGACTTTCAATGTAATTCAAAACGGATCCGTTTTGGACTTTGTCATTTTTCTTTAAAGCTAATGCAAACGGATCCGTTCTGAACGGATACAAACGTTTGCATTAGAGGTGCGGATCCGTCTGTGCAAATAAACAGACGGATCCGCACCAACGCAAGTGTGAAAGTACCCTAAGAAGAATCTTGTATTCATTGACAGCAAACAGAGATATTGTGGTGAGGTACTGATAATTATTCTGACTTTGAACAGCTGGTTTCATAACTGAATAGTAGTCCTATGATTCTTTAACACATGTTGTGCAGTTTTTGCTATGTTTCAATTCCCTTTATAACTTTTTTCGCAGAGTTTTTAAACAGCATTTTTTCTTAAATGTTGCTGTTGTGTTTTTTCAAGGTTTCCTTCTCTCTGTGAATTTCCTTTTCTCTTTTGAGCTACTCAGGCGATTTGTATAAGCACTTTTCAATGTGGCAGTAATATTGTATTCATTTGTTTCTTACAAAACGTCTTTCTTTCAACTCCTATGAGAAAAATGAAAAGAAAAATCGCTGTACCAATAGAACGCTGGATTTTGAAAAAAGCTGAACTCAAACCACATTTGGGGTGAATATTTGGTGCTTAAGTCTATAGACCTTCATGAGATAAATATTTGGATGTCTGCAGCTTAGTGGGCAAAAAGAATTTATTGGCAGCAAAGATGAGCGAATTTCTTTAAATTCAATTGGCGTCCGCATAAGCTGAATCGAATATCTCATTTGATTTGGGTCCTAATAAATTTGACCTGAATTGCAAGTGCCGATTGCCTGGTAATCGTTCTTACAATGAATCACGAAAATGTGATCTTTTTTTAACCAGAACTTTTTTGGAAAATTCAGGTCAAAATCCAAAATTTTTGAATCAATTCACTCATCTCTAATCAGAAGATGTGTGCAGCACTATGGTCATCCAATATCTGTTCCATACGTTTGGTGGACAATTTCAAGTGATCTCGCCAAACGTGGTAGCATCCTAATATTGATTGTGATTGATTACTTAGATCGAACTTTATTAACACAATTATCTTACAGTGTACACAGTCAGACCACACATGGAGTACGGTGTAGTTCTGGGAGATCTAATGACTATGTATAAATATGTCAGGGGTCAGTACGGAGATCACTCCCATCATCTATTTATCCCCAGGAGTGTGATGAGGGGACATCCTCTGCGTCTGGAGGAAAGAAGGTTTGTACACAAACATAGAGGAGGATTCTTTACGGTAAGAGCAGTGAGACTATGGAACTCTCTGTCTGAGGAGGTGGTGATGGTGAGTACAATAAAGGAATTCAGGAGGGGCCTGGATGTATTTCTGGAGTGTAATAATATTACAGGTATAGCTACTAGAGAGGGGTCGTTGATCCAGGGAGTTATTCTGATTGCCTGATTGGAGTCAGGAAGACATTTTTTTTCCCCTAAAGTGAGGAAAATTGTTTTCTATCTCACAGTTTTTTTTTTGCCTTCCTCTGGATCAACTTGCAGGCTGAACTGGATGGACAGAGGGCTTTTTTCAGCCTTATAAACTATGTTACTATATAAGGTCTCTCCATACTGTACATCCTCCACGTGGAATATGGCCAAAACCACAATTTGCTGACCTATAGGTGTTATTCACACATTGCTGATTTGGTCAGTATTTTGCATCAGTATTTGCAAACCAATACCCTATTTCTTCCCTACTTTGCATTCACCGATGATTTCACTTTCAAAATTCTAATGCAAAATGCTCCTTAAATCTGCAATGTGTGAATAAGACCATATAGTGCTCCTGCATCATACATTGCATTTCCTAAAAGCAAAGTCCTCATTGGTTGATTGGTTTCGCTTTTTCAATGAACATTTCGAGGGGTTAGCGCACCATTTAGGAAAAGGTGTTTGCAGTAATACATACCGTTAACTATGCCAATGTGAAAACTGCTTCTTTGCTCACCCCCCTGCAGCTCTTGTGTCTTCACTTTCTGTGGTTGGGCAGCAGCTCATCCCATGTGACAATCAAGCACCTGCATTTCCCAGGAGTGCACTACAGCCGTCAGCTTTTTTAACCCCCTCTATGCTATATAGAAAATAGTCCCTTACACCCATCTCCAGCAATTTCACTAATAAATAGCGCTATGGTGTGTAATCTCCCAGCCCAATTTCCTTCTCTACTTTCTAGAGGGATATATCGCTATACGTTATATTCAACTAGGAATGAAACCTAACATTTTTATTGCATATCTAATTCACTTGAAAGTCATAATTTCAAGGGAATAAGCCTTTTAACATTTATTTTATAGCATTTTGGATCCCAGTTCTATATTATTAAAAATGCTCTAAATCCCTCATGATATTGCTTATAAAACAAATATTGCTACAAAGTAATTTATTTTGGTCTGTCTTCCATATACATATAGATGATAGATTTCCCATCTTCTTTTTTCTTCTTCCGTGGCTGACCTGTTCTCATCGGCGAGCGAGCATCAGTAAAGATACAAGGAGGATCGTGCAGATTGTGATAGATCTGAAGTCATCTTGTATTTAATGACAAGCAGTCGTCCAGAACGGAGGTCTGTTTGGCGCTTGTGATGTTCTCCCACCTTCTGTTCCTTTCCGCTCATGCATGTCTTGTAGCATCATAACTTCATTTGGCTCTACAGATTGAAACATCTGTTAAAAATCAAAGTAACAGGCATATTTCCTGTGGTTGCCATCATCAGCCCGGGAGCCAGCAGATAAAATGTAGCTTCCTGATTATGTCGAATGAAGAGAACGTGATGCTGCGTCTGTGGCTGGCGAGTTACCACACAGGGCCGGAAAATAGGATTGTGATCAAAACAACTAGGACGGGAATCATTTCAGCAACAAAAGGTTGACAAATGGGCGAAATGTAATTGCAAAAAAAATAAAAATAAATAAAAAGCCATAAAAAACAAAAAGAAATAAAACCCTATCAAAACAGGGATCTTAAAGGAATATTGAAAATAATCTTAAAATAACTAATGCAGAGTTACAGCTAGACTTCCGAGACAAAGATTCGGTTTTATGTCTCCCCTCAATCAAAATATTTAGGCCACATTCATATTTGTGTCAGAGGCTTTCGTGCAGATTTGGGCAAACAAGCAGGACAAAATGGGCATTTGCCTATGAAAAAATGCTCCTTTTTTTTTCCCTGCGCGAACAAACGCACGCACACACGGACGGTTTCCTCGCCGGGCTGGCCGGCGCGGTCGTGCGGTCTCGCCGCGGGAGGACGTCCCGGGCCTAAGGGATGCGTGGGGCTGTCTGCCCTCCGCCGCTCCCCAGTAACCCGGGTCGTTCCGACCCCGCGGCGTCCCCCGCGCAGCGGCCGGTCGGCGCGGCCGAGCGATTCCCCCGTTTTTTTGCCGATCCACGGCGGTGGGGGGGACCCGCGTCCTTCCCGAGCGGCCTCGCCCGTGGGGGCTGGCCGCCGAGGTGCGGGACCCTCTCCACACGCCGCGTAGTAGCCCTGTGTCGCCGGAGAGACAACAGGGTGGCGAAGGGCGTAGACGGGGAGCGAGAGGCAGGCGACCCGTCCCCGGGTTCGGGCGGTGCGGAAGAAGCGCTAGCAGGCTTCCCTCCACCGGTCGTAACCCCCGGGGGCTTCTCCTCCTCCTCCTTCCCTCTCCCCCCGTCCCCTCGTCGGCTCCTCCGCCTCAGCGGCTGGGAGGGGAGGAAGAGGGCTGCGGGCTCGGTGTGTCGCGAGCGCCCTGCAGGGGTGGTGGGTTTTCGGTCGGAATCGGGTCCTTCCTTCCTTCCGCCTCCCCCTCCTCCCTCTCCGCGGGGGGGGGGTTTCCCTCGTGCGCGGGCAAACCCCCTTTTCGCTAAAAACAAAAAAACAAAACAAAACAAAAAAGCGGCTCTCCAGTCTAATTTTTTTTAACCTTTTTTCCACTCACATATCTGGTGGAAATATGGGAAAACAGCAGCAGCGATTCCACAAGCGAATAGCACTAGGGGCAGTGATGGCTAACCGGCGGCACTCCAGCTGTGGTGAAACTACGACTCCCAGCATGCTCCATTCATTTCAAGCAAGTGTGCATCTTGGGAGTCGTAGTTTTACCACAGCACCGCAAAAAAATAGAACATGTCACAGTTTTTTGCTGTGTCTCTGTACCTCTGTTTACACCGACCTTCTGGATTGCAGACCCACTCACGTGAACGGGTCCGCATCAGTGAAGCAAGGTGCACATGGCAGGGGCCTGTGTTTTGTGGACCTGCTGTTTGTGGGGCGCTATACGGGCACGACCAGGCAACGGCCTTGTGCATGATACAGATAACCCGGAATGAGAATCAGATAGCCTATGGATGATGTATCATCATCCACAGTGGACACGTTTCAGACTGGAGGTTGTAGTATTTTTCACAAAGGTTTCTATGGACACACAGCTGAGATTTCCATGTTTGTAGCCTGTAATGACATTTCCCGCTCCTCTATCCTCCTTCCATTGGGATTTTCTGAATTAAAAGCTTTTTCATGCAGTTTGGGTTTTGTTTAGTCAATATGGTAGAAAATGAGGGAAAATTATGGTTTTTCTCTTCTCTTTAAGGTAAATGTGCAGCTCTGGGATCATAAAAACAGCATGTTCAATGAAAAAATGCATGTTTATGAAATGTAATAAAACCAACATATGCAAATGGCGTGGATGTAAATGAGCCTCCTTAATATCATCTGAAAGCGAAGGCGCCAGGATCTAACCTTTCTCCCAGTCCTTTCATTCATAATTTATTCACATGATTAAACGTCAGATTTTCTTCAAATAAAATCAACAGAAAAGCCTCCGAGGGATTTCTTTTCCTAGTTCCTGCCAAATATTTGAAGATTAATGTTTTGCCTTTAATTTTTTTTCACTTTCCTGCGAAACTCGAAATTGCATCTTATTAAATGGCGTCAGCTCGTGGGATTTAAAATATTAGATTGTGTTAACATGAGTCGTTTAGTGCATTCAGTGTGGAAAAGAGAAGGTACTTACCGAAAGGTTTTCACGTGATTACTGCCATAGTATGAGAAATAATGCTCCCACACAGTGCACATAATACAGTCATTCAGTGTCTAATATAGGCCTACAATACTTATAAATACCTCCACTCAGCATACAAATACTACTACTAGAGATGAGCGAAGTGTAGTAAAATTAGATTCGGCTGCCTTCGCTGAATTAAAAAAAATTTAAAAAAATCAGCATCGTGACAAATTACTCAGTCACCAAGCGCCTCTGTTGGTAAGTAGCGGGTGCAATGACAGGGGGCTTTGATAGCGCCGCTCCCCATCATTTTACCCCTCAGATGCTGCGTTCATACCTGGTCGTGGCATCTGATTTACATAAAAGAGTGTAACATTTTTTAAAAACAAACAAATAAAAAAACTTACCTGATCTATTTGCTCGCAACGGGCCGGCCGCTGCCATCTTGTTTGAAGGTCTGGTGAGAAATACATAACATACATAACCGCGCACGGGATTCCGGCCAAGATCTTCGAGCAAGAGGGTGGCATGCAGCCCGTCATGATCAAATGTAGCTGGTAAGTATCAAATTTTATTTATTT
>JAKVIS010001545.1:0-32432 GCA_033119425.1 Bufotes viridis
AAAAACATATTTAAAAATGGACATTCACCCCCTAAAATTCTACTTCTGCCTTTTTGTGTTTATGTAGTAAATCCTTGATTATAGGAACAATCATGATTGTCTCCTTCCTTTTCTACCATCTGTGCACGTCAGCTAACTTTTACGCTCACACCTCAGTTTTCTTGACAGATTAAACAACAAGATAGTTGTAAGCGCCATTTTAATTAACAGATCCATCCGTGCCAAAACAGCACTAACGCGGAAAAGAACTCAGCACTTTTGCCTCGGCTTTCGTGAAAACGAAAGCTTGTTGACTTTGCCATCTTGGGGGAAGCTCATTATCGGCCAGACGTATGTACCGTAAATAGCTCCTTTTGCTCCTCCATTAATAAGAGTAAAGGCGTCTCCTACAGTGATGAGGGTTCTGGAATTAAATCCCACTTCTTAATTGAATAAATGGCAGTCCATTCATCTACAATAGGGCGACAAATACGTGCGCCATAATTCATAAGCAGACATGTTGGTGATAACGGGTAATAGGTTTAGTTAGATTTAGGCTTCATGGCAAATGATTACATGAACCTTGATGTTAGGCATTATGCACACGAACGTAAGCATTTTGCTGTCCGCAAACCTCGGATCTGCAAAATATGGAAGCATTTTTTTGCACACTTATTGACTTCAATGGGTCCGCAGTTCACATTTTACGGAAAAGTATAGGACATGTTCCATCCTTTGCGGAATGGACATATGGATGCCGAAAGCACATGGAAGTCATCAAGCTTGGTGGGAAAAAAAGGTTGCAAATCTGAAAGGACATACAGATGCAGGAAGCACACAGAACCGATGGACATACGGACGCGGAAAGCACAAGGAAGGACATACGGATGTGGAAAGCACATGGAGCGGAAGAACAGACAGATGCAGAAATCAAACAGAAGTCATCAAGCTTGGCGCTAGAATTCTAGTGGAAAAACGGTTGCAAATTTGGATGGACACACAGATGCGGAAAGCACATGGAGCGGAAGGACATACGGATGCGGAAAGCACATGGAACGGAAGGACATATGGATGCAGACAGCACACTGAACGACAGGACATACGGATGCAGACAGCATACGGAGCAGAAGGACATATGGATGCAGAAAGCACACGGAGCAGAAGGACATACGGATGCGGAAAGCACATGAAGCAGGAAGGACATACAAATGCAGACAGTACATGGAGCAGAAGGACATATTAATGCAGAAAGCACACGGAGCAGAAGGACATATGGATGCAGAAAGCACACGGAGCAGAAGGACATATGGATGCAGAAAGCAAACGGAGCAGAGCAGATGGATGCAGAAAGCACACTGAACGATAGGACATACGGCTGCAGAAAGCACATGGAGCAGAAGGACATACAGATGCAGAAAGCACATGAAGCAGGAAGGACATACAAATGCAGACAGCACATGGAGCAGAAGGACATATCAATGCAGACAGCACATGGAGCAGAAGGACATATCAATGCAGAAAGCACACGGAGCAGAAGGACATATGGATGCAGAAGGCACAAGGAAGTCATCAAGCTCTGCCCCAGAATTCTGATGGGAAAAAGGTTGCAAATCTGCACCATTGTTGGGCGACTATTTGTGACCTTTTAAGATCTTACGCCACTCTCCCAACTTGTGAAAAGTGGATAGCTGGTTAGCTATGTTAATTAGGGGTACGCCAAATTTATCAACTGCGACTTCTTAAAAAGTTACACTTACTACAATAGAGGGTGCAAAAAAACACTAAAACATCCCTAGAGAAAGTGGTGGAAAATGTATCAAACAGCATGCCACGTTCAGTACAAATACAGCAACGCAGAACGTCGTCCTATATTACTATGGTGCATATTATTTTATGGGTAAACCTCACATTACCCATAGTTCCAGCCTTCGTGTGACGGCACACCTGCCTTCGTTAAGCAATTAAAAGACAATAAAAATGTTATTAGGCCCTTGTTGGCTATGCTCGGCACAGCCGGCGCATTTCCTTTAGACCAGCAATGTGAAAGAGAAGGCGTTTTGCTTTTAATTAAATCTCTTTGTCTTGAAATTGCTTTGCTCTGACCTTCTGCGAGAGAGCAGTGGCCCGGTCTCCCTTTAATTACACCGCTGACTGCAACACAATTCAGTTATCGGCCCACACGCCACGCTCTAGAAGCAAACAACTACGGGCCACCACCAGGTCAAGTCTGACTAGATGTGGACAGATGAGGGATCCGGCTGGCGTCATCAGCATCACCGTGGCAGGTGACCAGAGTGGACATCCTTGCTTTTTTCCCCCCATTAGGTCACCTAGAAGTCAAGCTTCATCATTAGTAGAAAAATGCAATTTACCAATTATGCAGTGAGATCGAGGACAGATATCGGGACACTATGTAGGAGTTTCCTCAGCCTCTCTCAGCAGCAGGATATGAGAGATTGAAAAGAGTGGATTATGTTTTTTTTTTTTACAAACATTCATCACTAGGGGTCAGCGATCCATTCTCCTGCAATCCTAACTGGTGGGTGCCAGATACTACTGACGTCACTTATCCTCTTTTTGAACGATAGGTCAGATATATTAAATTCCAGCACATGGAACCTTGTCACCCTCAATCAGCAGGTATTATGAGACAGTGGGGGCCCTCATACTATGCATTAGAAGGGTGCCCACCGGAATCTCAGACAATTATCCAATGTTTAGGTCCAGTGTAAAGTCAACCATATGTTTTTGATAAGATGTTGGCTGAGCGCTCATTCAGCTAACTGCCTCACATACATGCATGCTAGGCTGAGCGTGCATGTATCCTGAGTAAAGACAGGGAGGCACAGCAGCTTATCTCCCCAACTGTGTATGTTCAGAGTCGGGAGGTCCCCAAACACATTAGACGCTTGTCCAACCCCACTGAAATCAGTAGGCTTGGCCCGTTTCTGAAGGACACAGATACTGTGTAGTACCTTTTTAGACAGATATAATATAGGAAGGATCAATGTGTCTATCAAAGCAAAAATAAGTTCCAGCTCTTTACCATCATGAGGCCTGTTCAGATGACAGCATATCCGGGGATAATCAATGCCGCCTACCTTGACCTAGAACACAAACAGCCTAATAAGTCAGTGACAAAGTCTTTCAATGGACTGTGACTCTAATGTACCTAAGACAGTGCGTGCGCTCATTCTCCTCGGCACCGAAGATCTATCCCTTTGTCAATAAAAGGCTTTTAATATTTTACCGCAAGAAGATCTGAGCAATCCTTTGTTTGCCGATTCTTTAGTTAGGTAATGCTATTCATTAAAGGGTCTACCGTTCATTGCTCAAATTCTCTCGAAACTGCAGTAAGGATAGATCCAGAGCTGCCGCTGAGGTCTCAGATGGTGGCAGTTTAAGGATGGGACTGAGCATGTGCTTCCATCTCAGTGAGCAGGACAGAGAAATTAGGAAAAGAACAACCAGAAGGTGGCGCTATACAGATAGATTTTATGAAATAACTCAGAAGTTATAATACATTTTTAAATTACAAGCAATTGCAAAAGTATTTAGATCCAGGTGCTTGGTTTAAAACTGCAGAATATTATTTGTGGGAAAATCCCTTTACAACGGGCCCAGAAAGGGCGTAGGGTAGAGGACAGGAGTGGCACTGACGGTGGTAGTTGTACTCACAGTGACAGTCCTCTCAGAACTGACAGATTTCACTATTTCCTTCCTAGATATAGCCTTTTGGGATTTACAGTATACAAATCATCATCACAGTAAACATTTTTAAGTGGCGGACCAGAGTATTAACTCCTTAACAGTGAACCACGGTATTATTAACACTTATAGCAGTGATCCACAATATTAACCCTTTAGCAGTGATCCACTGGGTCACAGCAAGGGGTTTTGCCACAATAGACATTTATCAGCTATACACAGGATAGGCAAAAAAAAATGTCTGATCACTGCTAGGACCCCAATAGTCCCCAGATCAGGGGTCGCAAGCCCGCCAATCATTCTTATAGCCGAACATGGGGCGTAAGAGCTCAAATGGAGCTATGTGGTGCCGCTCCACCCAACGGAGGGAATTTATCATGAGGGTAATATCTGACGTCAGTTTTCCTTGAGTCTGCATTAGCGTACTTGGCGTAAAATTTACCAAACGATAGCTCATCTTTAAACCTTAAACTTTTGTCCAGAAATGCTACTCCACTTTTCTAAACCACCCCCCTACTGGAGTGGCTTTAGAACTTTTTTTTTTTTTTAAAGTCCCAGTTATAACTCCAGAGTAAAACACATGAACATAGCTAACGCCATGCCTACTTTCCCACCTATTTTTTCAAACGGGAGAGGTGTAACAATGCAAAAAGTTGCAAAAGTGACCTTAAAATGCCCCGTTTTGTGACTTTTTGAAGACAGAATTCTGGAGTGCGGGGGCTTGATAATTTCTCCCCCAATGTCTATGGGGCTGAGAGCTGTGCGCTATGCTGTCAATCCCATAGACTCTGAAGGGAGCTGCACTGCACATGTTCGACCACCTTTGAATTTAAGTTCCGCCTCACCGTGGTCATGCCACAAGGAGAAACGGTAGGCTCTAGAGCCTTGTTCTAGTGATCAGTGGGGGTCCCAATTATCACCTATCCTGTCAATGGTAGGAAAAACCCCTTTAAAAGGAACTTCTTATGAAGACAACCTCTGTCCCTGTGTCTTGTTAGGGCGTAGATTAGATTATTAGATGCCAGCACGGTCTCAGACTACTGCTCCTCCTGTACTAGCTGTGCAATCGGTGGCAGATTACTGGGGTCCTTACAGCTTTTAAGGATCCTTAAATGGGCAGGCCTGCGTATATCTATTCAGGCCTGAGGCTACATCTCTGCACACACCACAAAAAAAAAAAAGAGTGGAGCAACAGCTGTAAATGGCCTAAAATACACAAAGAAGTGACACTCACCCCTTTTCTCCATGCTGCGATGTGCTCTGATCCTCCTTGCCGCGGTCTGTCCTCCTGGCTGCAGCAGTGAAGTTCCACACACACCACTTCAACACGGCAGCCAATCACTGGCCCCTTCACTGGCAGCACAGTGACCTGTGTGGACGGAATATCACTGCTGCAGCCAATCACTAGCCTCATCATTGGATGCACAGTGACCTGTGCGAACGGAACCTCACTGCCACAGCCAGGATGATGACGTCATCAGTGCAGGACCAGAGCTCGGGGCTGGAAAAAGCAAGGGAGAAAAGGGGCGAGCATGGCTTCTTTTGTAACTTTAGGCCATGGCCAGTTGGTGCCCAAGTTTTTCTTGAACTTCCACAACACTTTTAAAAGGGTCACCTGTTTCTTTAAAATCGGGGGTCTCCCATTAAAGTAGGCCAGCCATGTCCTCAAGCGGCTGCCAACACTTTTTTACATTTTTTCTTCTAGCTTCTAGCTTTTGGCAACTATGGGTGGCGTTCGTTTCTGTGCCCGATACAGGGGAACGGTCAGGTGGTCGGTGGCCAAGGTGAGGTTCAGCTGAGTCATGGGGACCACACACCTAAAAACTCACTGGTACCGAGCACCGAAATTAATAGCAACAAAAAGAGCGGAGGCTAGAAGAAAAAAAAAACGCTTTAAAGGGGTTGTCCGACATAAAAAAGAATTGCAGGTAGCGACATCACTCATCTTGTCTCACCTTTGCGGTATAGTGACTCCCGTCTCCGCTGGATTGGAAGTGATGACATTTCTTTCCTGTTCATGTGACCACTGCAGCCAGTGACTGGCCTCAGCGGTGATGTGTGCAGGAGCGGCATGTGACCGCTAAGTGTCTGCATTGCAAAAACAGGGGAGACGTTGCGATGAGAATAAGAACAATGAGGTATAAGACTTATGTGAACAGGCAGTAGGGGTGTGTATGGGCATGGCTGGAAAGGTTTTGAGACAACCCCTTTAAGCTTTATACAAAATAAACAATGGCCAACCCCTTTAAGGGTGAGTAATTTTACACCTCCTATGCACTGCCTTACCGACCCCGGCTTATACTGTATCTAACATACCATGAACACCCGGACAATTGCTTTCACGAGTTCCCCAGCTGTATATGCGCTAAATGTTTTATGAGATCTGGCCTCAGCTTCATTTTATGCATAAGAGAAGGGGATGCTGCGCTCGTCTTAGAGGCTGCTGGGGGACAGCAAAGGCAAAGTGTTACCGCGTCATAACCGATCTGCTCCGGCACGCTGCTCCGGTCATAAAGCTGCTCTTAATTTATAGAGTAATAAAATGAAAATCTTACAGCCATCGCCATTAAAGATCCCATTACCCGAGCTGAAAATCCCACCGATCAGCACAGATGTGGGTAGTAGTAGTGGTAAAGGAGACTGTGGAATAGTTTTACTGGAGAGTCTTAAAATGAACCTCCGTCATTACAACAATTGCTTTTCATTTAAAGGAGTTGAAACAACTGAGCCGATCCATTTCTTTATATTTTTATGAGTCTGTATAGATCTAGTGGTAATGATAAAATTGTGACTGCCAGCAGCCACCACTAGGAGGCGCTTAAAGGTGTTCCCAGTTTTTTTTTTTTATTCCTTCCCGCCAATCAAGGCTACCTGTAAAGAAATCTATACTTACCTGATATCAGTCTCTTCGGTACGGCTCTCTTCACTACTCTTCCAGTCCCTCTCTCTCAACTTCTGCGAGGACGGGGGGTCACATGTGCAGCTGCAGTCACTGACTGGCCTCAGCAGTGACACGTCCCTAAGTGGAACATGATCCAGCAGCGACGTGCCACTTGGGGACACCTTACTGCTGAGTCCAGTCACTGGTTGCTGGGGTGTATTTGACCCAATCCATGTGGAAGTTGACGGATAGGGATAGGAAGTCCAGTCAAGAAATCCCAAAAGCTGGAATGGAACACCAAGGAGAGGTTAAATATAGATTTAACCATTTATACTGGTTATACATTGAATTCAATAACAACACAGTATGCAAGAAGCTCATAAGCTCCCCCTAGTGGCGCTGCAGGCAGTCACAATTTTATGATTTACCCTGGGTTCACACCTGAGCGTTTTACAGCGCGTTCCTACGCGCTGTAAAACGCTCAACAGGCGAAAACCCATGTTTCCCGATGGGCATGGTTCTCACCTGAGCGTTTTACAGCGCGTACGAACGTGCTGTAAAACACCCTACGCCCAAAGAAGTACAGGAGCTTCTTTGGGCGTTTTGTCGCGCGTATTGTGATTGACGCCAGAGTGGTCAATCACACGAACGTGCGTACAACGACCGTTTCCTATTTCCAAAAACGCGCTGTAATATGTGCGTATCAAATACGCTCAAGTGTGAACCCAGCGTTAGAGGGTCACTATCATTTTACCTTTTTTTATTTTTTCTGTCACTGATAATTTGTTGGCACCTCCATTTTATTTACTCTGTATCCCCTGCTGCTCAGTGGCATTGTCCTAGTATACACATTTTCTGTTGACCTCTTCCATGTAAAATTCGTATACCAGACTGGCTAGCTGTGTGCACACCAGTGTGTATGCTCCATACGAAGCAGTGAGGGCTAGTGCTTCGGCAATTTCCACCTTTACTCGGCGTCATAATCAGAGGCATCGGCCTTCTTGATTGACGGGGCCAACAGAGACATCTTGCATCTCCATGTCAATCAGGCCTTGCAGAGGAAGCAGGAGAAGCAAGGGTGCACAAGGTGGCCTGGGCCCGCCCTTGGTGCACTTACCTGCACAGTGGCTTGGGCCCGACCAATACATATCTAAAAGGGCCCTTGCACATGATTGTATGCCCTCCGTGAGCGGACCATATGTACCGAAGCGGCATTGATTGTGTGCACGGGAGAGCACAGAATCATGGATTACAACGATGCTGTGCACATCAGGCTGCCCGCGGGGCTATTGTCCCGAACTCTTATTACGCGGGCGGCCCGACGTGCAGAGCATCATTGTAATCTATAAGGCTGTGCGCTCCCGTGTGCACGATCAATGCCGCTCCAGAACATATGGCCCACTCACGGACCGTACGTCTCGGAGGGCATATGGTCATGTGCAAGGGCCCTAAGGGTGAACTCAGATGCGTCAGAAGACATCTGCAACACATTTTGCTGTGAATTCATGGCAAATCTGCTTTATTAAATCCATGGTAAGAACTGTAACTACGCTACACCTTTATTTCTAAGACAATTTCCAAACGCATCTTATTGCCGAAGACATACATATAGCATATACATAAATAATATATGATCCTAGGAAGCGCTTATCTATAAAAAGCCTCGACAGGAAATCCAGGACACAATAGGACGCATCACAGATCGAGTCTCTCCAAGCTAGGAACCTACAGTATATTCCGATCAAGCCGAGTTCACACCTTTCCAGTGCCCTCCCTTATCTGATTTTTGCACGATCCCTAAACAAACAGGATCATTCCTTTTGGTCTCCGATATAAAAATGCTAAAATTCTACCTAGGAGAAAGGGAATAAGAAGACCTGACTCTTGGTGGTATCAGAGTCTTCCTCTTTTGGACAAAACTGCCAGAAGATTCCGTTTATTAAAGAGAAAGACTTGGGTGTTACCCTTACATCCTAGAATTAAAGGCTATGTACACCTTAGAGGCAAATCTTTTTTATTATCGCATTTTACTCATTTTTGGCTAAAAATCTTTTTTTCAATTGGCCTTTATTAAAAATATTGAGCCGTTCTGTCACAAAGGGTTAACAGTCTTTCTAGCTGTGTGACTGGTACTTTCACTTTCACTTTGTGCCAGTCATCTAATAAACCTTATCTCTAAACTACCCAGAGGTCATATCATAAGCCACATTCTTAGGCTGAGTTCACATCACAGTTAACTTTTTGTTCTTCTTAATCGTCAGAAGAAGAGAGAGAAAAAAAAACGGATCCTATGCAAACCTATGCATAACTGATGTAACAGGCTTTTTGTTTTTTTTATACAGAATCAAAAATCAGATTTTTTTTTCCCTCTTCTGACGGATCAGAAGAACGGAAAGCTAAACTGTGATATGACCTCTCAGTAAGACCTCAGTAAGATAAGAACTGAGCTATAATGAGTGTTTAGGAGGTCAGAGAGCAGAGATAAGGAGTCCATCAGCTCCTGGTCTGCTGGAAATGACAGAAAATCCATAGGGTGCTTCTAGAGCATCTCAGCTCTGTACAGAAAAAAGGACATCATATTTTTGAATAAAGACCAATTGTGGCATGCATTATCATATGGACCTATATGTCTCCAGAGCATGGCCATCTGGAAATAATCAAGGTAGCTTTTAAGTTGGAAAACAAAGAAATTATTTTGTCTAAATACATGAGGAGTCTATACACAGCTTATGGCTTCATGCACACGACGTTGTTGTGGTCCGCTTCCGAGCCGCATATTTTGCTCCATTCCGTGCCCCCGCAAAAAATATAGAGCATGTCCTATTATTGTCCGTTTTGCGGACAAGAATAGGCATTTCTACAATGGGCCGCGTTCCGATCCGCAAATTGGGGTAACCGAACACGGAGCAGCTTCCATGATTTGCGAATCCAAGGTTTGCAGGCTGCAAAACACCAACGGTCGTGTGCATGAGGCCTATACCAGATATTTCAAGCTACGTATTTCCTTGTTTATCCTATAATATACATGATTCAGAAAATAATATCTTCAGTGTCTAAAGAGAGTAGACAACCAAGATTTAAAAGGGTTGTCCAACATACAACCGTTTTCACCCAGGCAGCCCCCCTAATATGGGTATCGGAGCATTTCATGCTCCGATACTCTTCCTTTTAACACTACTAGGCAGAGGCTTCCGCCTAGCAGTGTTGCCAGTGACTTCCCTAACACTGATGGGCGAGCTTTAGCGCTGCCCTAGCCTCCGTCTAGCAGTCCCGGTGAGAGCCAGGTGCGTCACCGGATCTCCTAAAAAAGCCTTTTTGCCCTGCGCGATTCAGCCGAGGGCAAAGGAGAGCACTGGAGCATGAAATGGTCCAATGCTCATATTAGGGGGGCTGCCTGGGTAAAAACAGGGGCATGTCAATATCAATGGCGGTAGGTAGAGTAAATCCTGTTAATTCTCCATTTTTGGCTTTCATTTGGATTTAATACTAAAATCAAAACCCGGGTCAAAAAACAAACCAACCTTATACAAATAAGCCAGAACTCTGCACACATTACGGCAAAATGATGATGCTTTTAGACAGTTTTCATGCCTACCCTGACAGTTCTGAAATTGGTGCGAGCCTAAGAGGAGAAGGACAAAGACAATATTTCAGCAAAATATTCAGCATAGAAATTGGATACCGGAGACGGGTTTATCAGTTGGGTCAATCGGGACAATTTTACAACAAAAAAACAAGACTACAGGAGTATATACAGACTATTTTCCAATCTGGACGACGTGGCGCAACTGGAAACGGCATTCTTAAAGGTGTTTATTTGAACCCAAATATATATACTATCTGCCCTCACTCACCTTCTACATGGGTTCCGTTCCAAGATCGGCACCCCTGTTACAGTTTCAATTTGACAAGGCCAAAATGGGTGACCAGCACCCGCCACCGTGTAAATGGCCTTACTATGAAAGACTACATTTTTCAGACTCAGTGTTCCAGCGCCTGTAGCACCGCCCTAACGTTTCAGACCGCACTATAGAAAATGAAAAGGGAGAATATACAATCATAGGGAACATGTGAAAAGGGTAAAAAATAAAAAACATTTTTTTACAGCACTAGGTATTAAGGGGGATTTTCTCCACTATGCTGGGTGATGTCATGGTGCTAGCATATGACATCACTAGCCGAGTGCTGAATACCCCAGTGATCCCTAGCCGAGTGCTGAATACCCCAGTGATCCCTAGCCGAGTGCTGAATACCCCAGGGATCCCTAGCCGAGTGCTGAATACCCCAGGGATCCCTAGCCGAGTGCTGAATACCCCAGTGATCCCTAGCCGAGTGCTGAATACCCCAGTGATCCCTAGCCGAGTGCTGAATACCCCAGTGATCCCTAGCCGGTGCTGAATACCCCAGTGATCCTAGCCGAGTGCTGAATACCCCAGTGATCCCTAGCCGAGTGCTGAATACCCCAGTGATCCCTAGCCGAGTGCTGAATACCCCAGTGATCCCTAGCCGAGTGCTGAATACCCCAGTGATCCCTAGCCGAGTGCTGAATACCCCAGTGATCCCTAGCCGAGTGCTGAATACCCCAGTGATCCCTAGCCGAGTGCTGAATACCCCAGTGATCCCTAGCCGAGTGCTGAATACCCCAGTGATCCCTAGCCGAGTGCTGAATACCCCAGTGATCCCTGGCCGAGTGCTGAATACCCCAGTGATCCCTAGCCGAGTGCTGAATACCCGTGATCCCTAGCCGAGTGCTGAATACCCCAGTGATCCCTAGCCGAGTGCTGAATACCCCAGTGATCCCTAGCCGAGTGCTGAATACCCCAGTGATCCCTAGCCGAGTGCTGAATACTCCAGGGATCCCTAGCCGAGTGCTGAATACCCCAGGGATCCCTAGCCGAGTGCTGAATACTCCAGTGATCCCTAGCCGAGTGCTGAATACTCCAGTGATCCCTAGCCGAGTGCTGAATACCCCAGGGATCCCTAGTATGAAGGGTCGGCAGTCCCATCAGCTTTTTCTCTACACAGCTTCACTCCCAACCTGGGGCTTAAAGGGATTGTGCCATTAGAAAATGACCTTTTAGTTCAGTCACATTTTTATTAAACATATATTTTTTTAGAAATTTTGGTGATTTTTGTTTTAATTTTCCACATTACATCTTATAGTAAAAAATATCTAAAATCATGCAGTTCACTCATAGGGCGATTGTATTGCTTCACCTGCACTTCATCTACATTTACCAGATGTAACAAGTTCTAATTTGTTTTCCTTGTTAAATTTTATATAAAACTTTTTGAACCATAAAATCCTGCAGTTTTCGCACTGGCCACTAGGCCTAATAATATGTCAAGACTTCTCAGTCTGTACAGGGAACTTTTCAGTAGGCATCTCATTATCATCACAGACAGGAGTACAATGTCAGATATCTGTATAAATATCACAAGATCCACCAATCACAAGAGGTGATATTACTGCTCATCTGCCCCCTCCTGACCTCTGCACAGGTCGCAGAGCATGCCTAGAAAACTCTCTCATGGAAGTCAATGAAGTCCCCTCCTGTCCATTGTGTCTATGGCCCGTGCGGCTGCTATCAAAAGGCGGAAGACACATGATTAGGCCTAGTGGCCAGTGCAAAAACTGTAGGATTTTAGGATTAATTTTTATATATAGATAAAAACATGGAAAATAAAAAATTAAAAAAGAATTCTAAAAAAAATATGTTAAACATAAAAAATCTGATTTAAACAATAGGTCATTTTCTGACAACACATTACTTTTAGGGGGGGGGATTGCAATGGTGGATGAAATAATATGGGCGGCGAACAGAAAAAGAGCCACCTCTGGGGGGGGGGGGGGGCACATACTTTTTTTACATTGAGTTCACACCAAGCTTGCTGATACGTTGATGAAAGATAATCTTTTAGTAAAAACTTCACTGCTTGAGATTTCCGGCCAACTTGAAGGCTCACCACAATTTCACACCATGTTGTGAAATGACTTTATCTGATCCAGTGCTGCTTATGACAGAAGTGATTGATGCACAATACACCGAGATGGTGTGGAGCAACTCGGAGTAGATGGATCTCACTGTCTAGACTCCAGAAACAGGAACGAGATTCAGAACCCGACTAAAGGGGTTCCCCAGAAATTCAAGGCAGCTCCTCATCCTTGCACTCCTCTTCCTTCACTTCCCAACATACATTGAGGACCAGGCCCTGGTATCACTACAGCGACTGTCCTGTTGCCTCCACAATTTCTTTTATAAAACCAACAGCAGGTACGGGAAGACCGTCTGGTCCTCTGACCAAGACAAGAATGCAAGATTAAGGGTAGGTTCACATCTCCATTTGACTGTACCGGTAGGCTGTTCTGCCAGAGAACAGCCTGATGGAGTTCACCGGATCTGGTCTAGCCTGATAGATAGTCGTTCACCGCCGGACCTCATTATCTATAACGGCATTCATGCTGGAAAACAAGATAGTCATGGGGTCCAGTGGATCCGGTAAATTCTGGAAGGCTGTTCTTGACCAGAACAGTTAAACGGATGTGTACACCTATCCTTAAAGGGTCATCGGGGAATTTGATATTGATGGCTTTCTGTCATCCCCACCCCCCGATCAGCTCTTTGAAGAGGCTCCATTGACTAGTGCGGCCTCCTCGCAGCTTACTAAGCACAGCGCTGTCTATTGTATAGTGACCATGCTTGGCATTGCAGCTCAGCCCCATTCACTTGAATGGGAATGAGCTGCGCCTAGGCCATGTGACCGATGTATGGTGACGCCACTGGTCTAAGAAGAGGCCTAAGTGCAAACTGAGCTCTGCGGCCTCTTCGAACAGCTGATCGGCCAATCTAATAGTGATGAAGCTGAGGATAGGCCATCAATATCAAAATCCCAGATAGCCCCTTTAAGGCTTATTTCTCACAGGCGAGTATGGACGAAGAAAATGGTCCATGTGACGGCCGCATTTCCTGGACAGACCGCACCTCAGCGGGCCCAGACTCACTCCATCACGGTGATATGGCGGCTAACTTCGTTGACTAACTGAGCCACACAACCTGCCCCTTCATCATGTCCACAACAGAGAATAGGGGTGGACGCAGCATCGGAAGGAAAGCAGAAGCTGTCTTTTTAGGACCAGAACTGAATTTGAGACATCCTTAAAGATTTCACAATAAAAGAAGATTTAAAGTTTTAAAACTGTTTATATGCCCCTTTTACATGAAAACCATATAACTTTAATTTCCAAGAAATACTTCAAAGCATTGATAAACCTTCACTTAAGATATTAGGAAATGTAGCTTCCTCTTCCTGTGCTGGTGGTTGGAAGAGCTTCTGGCAGCCGTGCAACAGACGAGAGACAAGCGGCGCCTGCCTACAGCTGCTCATTTCTGTATAATTGTAACATGGCTATATACACATACATCATACGCGCCTAGTCTCCTGGAATGTCCGGGAGACACTTGAAATGGGGGCGATCCCCTCACACACCGAGAAGAGCAGGCAAGTCTCCCAAGAAGGAAGAGGACTGCAAACACCTGGAGCAAGGGCTGCTTAGTAATCTAAATAGGTGTATGATCTGGGGTCTGTATTCGTTTTAGCGTGTGGGGTTTGAATTTATTTTGGGGTCTAAATTTATTCTCAGGTCTTGTCATGGGTCTCTATGATTTTTGGGATCTGGTCACAAGTCTTCTCTTTGTGGCCTGGTCAGGGCTCTCTATTTTAGGGTCTGCTCGAAGGGCTCTATTTATTTCTATTGTCTGGTTAGGGGGCCTCTGATTATTGCAGGGTCTGGCCTGGTATTTTTTGGGGGGGTCTGAATTTATTTTATATTCTGGTGTCTGGATTTATTTTGAGATCTGGTCAGGGATCTCTATTTATTTTGGGGTGTGAATACATTTTTGAGTCTGTTTTGGAGTCTTCATTTATCCTGGGGTATGATACTTTTTGGGGGGCATGGCCTACATAGTAAATGTTTTAAAAAAAAAAAAAAAAGGGGAATCACCTCTTTTACATTTCCGCGTCCATTTGACGTCTGTGGAAAATTCACCGTCCGTGTTTCATTCGTGAAGATGCCCGTCAAGAATTTCTGGGTCACCTTGCAGGATAACAGGCTGAACTGAATGGACGGATGTTTTTTTCATCCTTGTAACCTACAGTATTTTTCAGACTATAAGACACTTTTTTACGCCAAAAATGAGAGAAAAGTGGCAGTGCGTCTTATAGTCCGAATGGAAGCATGCGGAGGCACGGGGGGCAGGGAGGAACGCGATGTGCAGTACTTATGCTCCCTGGTCTTCCTCCGACCCGGCTCTGCACTGTGTCCTGACGGTGTACAGCAAAGTGCGCATAGACATATATTATGACTTGACGTTCTGGGACCACGGGCTGGAAGAAGAGCAGGTAGCGGCGATGGGGTCTGATCTGAGGCTGATGGAGCTTGGGGGGTCTGATGAGGGTCTGATCTGAGGTCTGATGGAACTTGGGGGTTCTGATTTTGGCGTCTTATAGTCTAAAACAGTGTTTCCCAACCAGTGTGCCTCCAGCTGTTGCAAAACTACAACTCCCAGCATGCCTGCACAGCCAAAGGCTGTCCAGGCATGCTGGGAGTTGTAGTTTTGCAACAGCTGGAGGCACACTGGTCTAAAAAATATGGTATGTTACTATGTAAGAATCTGTGGTTGATCCATGTGTCCGTATTTTTGCTCTTCATGTGTCTCCATATTCCACAGATGCTGCTCAGCTGAAAATTAATTTTCTGGGCGTCTCCTACCGGCGGTCCATGAAACACTGGCGGAACACAGATGCCCATCAGTGTTGTTTCAGTGGTTTTTCATGGACCCATAGACTTCAGTGGGCGTGTTAGGTCCGCATCACAGATCAAAAGTAGTGCACGTCTCCGTAATTTTTCCACTGACCGTACTGCTGATGCGTGGACAAACACATTAAAGTCAATGGGTACGTATGCTGTCTGTGGAAAATGCGGATAGCGCGTGTCAGTGAAAAACGGAAATGGACTTGTTACCATTTCTATTTCTGTTTGACATTCGTGGAAAATCCGTCCGTGTCTCATCCGTGAAATATCTCTTATCTAATTTGTCATCCATTTTGGGACCATATAGAAATAGAAAATATGAAATGCGGTACAGACAATATACCGTCAGCGGCGTCCATTGTGTAGGTGTACTGAGGTCTCCAGTGTGAATTTCTAGGGACAGTGGTGAACTTTTCTACGGAGCATGAAAGCAGAAGATGATGATGCCAAACGTGAAGGCGAAAGGTCATTTTTTTTTCTCTTACAGGAAGTTACACAGCAAACCCGAGTCACTCCGCTTATGTCTAACCATTACAGTACAGATGTAAAGAGTTCACTGCTTCTCACCCATCTATCGGCTATAGTACAGGCGGTTTTGGTTGCAGACTTCAATCTATGCATGGTGAAGCATGAAATAAAAAATCGTCAGCCTAAACTGACACGCCGCGGATCAATTTCCGTCCGGATTCTGCAGAGAAGTTTTCACCGGATTTCATAAAATCTCATCCGATTCGCTGCTCCTGGAAACACCGCCCAAGGTGGACGTACCCTATGGGGTATCATAGTATGCATAGGCAGCAGTTCCCAAATATACTGTACCTCTATTGTCAGGGCAGCGACACGAAATACTCCATGGCTTCCTTGCAACCTGCCAGCAAGAACGTGCTGTTTTATGAAGGCCTGCTGTACGGTAGGCAGAACACAGGCTGCCATAGACAGCCACTGCCCCAATACTGTACCAGTGATTTATTATTTACGGTATTTCCTGCTGCTTATATAGCTCCGACATATTCTGCAGCGCTGTACAGAGGTTGTCATTAGTCCCTGCCCTCTGTGGGGCTCCAAATCGAATCTCCCATCTCAGACACATCCTAGGACCAATTTCATAGGAAGCCAATTAACCTATCCGTAAATATTTGGAACGTGAGAAGAAAACGCAAAACATGCAAACCGCACGTAGATGTCGGTGCTGAAAGGCTATAGATATTCCCAAGGGTTGGTCCCTCCTTTTGGGGGTGCAACGTCTCAGGACTAGTGTTGAGCGAACTTGTTTTTTAAGTTCGGCGTCCAAAGTTCAGGTTCAGGTTATCGAAGAATCTCATTATGGTTTCCAAATTCCGTTATGGTCCGTGGTAGCAGAATCCATAACGGGATTCTTCAATAACCTGAACTTTGGACGCAGAACTTAAAACACAAGTTCGCTCAACACTACTCAGGACCTTTCCGCATTCCCTATAAAACATTAATTTTGAACTATCTTGTCTTAAAGTCCTGCAATGTGCTGTTCCTCTGTTATTCCTCTTAGAAAATAGGAATAAACTGACAACTGAGTGCTACAATTCCCTCTTTTTAACATAGTGTATGCAAGCTCTAACACTATAAGCATTGATTGGACAGTTCCTAAATATGGGGGCATTGGCAGGAGGAATAGTAACACCCAGCTGTTATAAAGTTTTCTGGAGGATTAACTGAGTCCTAAGAAATAGATCTTCTAACTTGTTATTTTATGGGTAAAGTGAGTATTTCGTAAAAGAGGTTGTCTAATCAAAATGAAAAAAATCACAGGTAATTTTATTTGTGTAAGTAGAATATTGATGACTTATACCCGGGATCCCTGCCGATCAGATGTTTGAAGAGGCCACAGCACCCCAGTGAGCTCCGCGGCCTCTTCTTAGGCCAGTGACGTCACGTCCATCGCTCACATGACCTGAACACAGCTCAGTCCCATTCAAGTGAATTTTCCTGGGCTGCAGTACCAAGCACGGCCACTATGCAATATACAGCGCTGTGGCGCTCCAACAGATGGCGGTGCCAGGTGTTGGACCCCCATCGATCTGATACGGAAGACCTTTCCAGGGGATGGGTGATCATTCTAGATAAGTTATCAATATTCTACTCCTGGAAAACGCCTTTAATTTTTAATTTTGGCCGGACTGCCCCACTGAACAGACATCAGGAGAGATGACCTGTCTTCTTTGAGAAGTGGAAAAAGCTCGGTGTCATTCCCCAACTTTTTTAGATTCCATTGGATTTAGCCTCTAACCTTATTCTAGAACCCATTAAGAAATCACTCCATTTTACAGTGGGGAATATAAGTATTTGATACACTGGCAATTTTGCACGTTTCCCCACCTACAAAGAACGGAGAGGTCTGTCATTTTTATCGTGGGTACACTTCTACTGTGAGAGACAGAATCTAAAAAAAAATCCAGAAAATCACATTAATTAATTTGCATTTTATTGCATGAAATTAGTATTTGATACAATAGAACAGAACTTAAAGAGGACCTTTCACCAAAAAAAAAAAAAAGTGTAATAGTTATATTACCTTTTGGGGGACCTGCCCCTGAAGTCTTCACCATATTTTTTTTTTTTTTAAATGACCCCCCGTTCGGCCACCTTGTCCCCGATATGTTCTGCGCCTCATATGCAAATGAGGCACAGAAAGTTATAGTAGGCGTCTCCTCGGATGTTCTGGTGGGTGTGCCTGGGCGTTTCTCCTCTCCCCCTGGCTGCGAGCGCATCCAATAGCAGCGCTCGGCTCTTAGCCAGGGAGATGGAGCTCAAGTTCTCGCGAGAACAGCGAGAACTTGAGCTTGCCAAGTCCCGGAACCCGCGCCATCTTGGTACGCTCGCTACGCCGCTCCTCTTCTGCGCTGGAGAATCCAAGATGGCGCGGGTTCCGGGACTCGGCAAGCTCAAGTTCTCGCGGTTCTCGCGAGAACTTGAGCTCTTTTCCCTGGCTAGAGCCGAGCGCTGCTATTGGATGCGCTGCAGCCAGGGGAGAGAGAACGCCCAGGCACGCCACCAGAACATCCGAGAGACGCCATTATAACTTTCTGCGCCTCATTTGCATATGAGGAGCAGAACATATCGGGATACAGGCGGCCGAACGGAGTCATTAAAAAATATATGGTGGAGACTTCAGGGGCAGGTCCCCCAAAAGGTAATATAACTATTACACTTTTTTTTTTTTTGGTGAAAGGTCCTCTTTAATATTTGGTACAGAAGCCTTTGTTTGCAGAGGTCAGACGTTTCCTGTAGTTCTTGACCAGGTTTGCACACACTGCTGCAGGGATTTTGGCCCACTCCTCCATACAGATCTTCTCCAGATCTTTCAGGTTTCGGGGCTGTCGCTGGGCTACATTGAGTTTCAGCTCTCTCCAAAGATTTTCCATTGGGTTCAGGTCTGGAGACTGGCTAGGCCACTCCAGGAGCCCGAAATGCTTCTTACTGAGCCACTCCTTAGTTGCCCTGGCTGTGTGCTTCGGGTCATTATCATGCTGGAAGACCCAGCCACGACCCATCTCAAATGGTCTTACTGAGGGAAGGAGGTTGTTGGCCAAAATCTTGCGATACATGGCCCCATCTATCCTCCCTTCAATACCCCCACGGTATGATGTTTTCACCCCCATGCTTCACGGTTGGGACGGTGTTCTTGGGGTTGTACTCATCCTTCTTCTTCTTCCTCCAAACAGTGAGTTGAAACCAAAAAGTTCTATTTTGATCTCATCTGACCAATGACCTTCTCCCATGTCTCCTCTGAATCATCCAGATGGTCATTGGTGAACTTCAAACGGGCCTGGACATGTGCTGGCGTGAGCAGGGGGACTTTGACGGCGTAGTGCGTTACTAATGGTAATCTTTAGGACTGTGGTCCCAGCTCTCTTCAGGTCATTCACCAGGTCCTCCCGTGTAGTTTTGGGCTGATCCCTGACCTCAGAATCCTCCTTACCCCACGAGGAGAGATCTTGCACGGATCCCCAGACCGAGGAAGACTGACAGTCATCTTGTGTTTCTTCCATTTTCTAATAATTGCACTACCAGTGGTTGCCTTCTCACCAAGCTGCTTGCCCATTGTCCTGTAGCCCATCCCAGACCACGTGCAGGTCTACATTTTTGTCCCCGCTGTCCTTAGACATCTCTTTGGTCTTGGCCATGGTGGAGAGGTTGGAGTGTGGCTGATTGAGTGTGTGGACAGGTGTCTATTATACAGGTAATGAGTGCAGAGCAGGGGGGCTTCTTACAGAAAAACGAACAGGTCTGTGAGAACCAGAATTCTTGCTGGTTGGTAGGGGATCAAATACTCTTTTCGTGCAATAAAATGCAAATTAATTATTTAAAAATCATACAGTGTGATTTTTCTGGATTTTTTTTTTAGATTCTGTCTCTCACAGTAGAAGTGTACCTACCATAAAAATGACAGACCTCTCCGTTCTTTGTAGGTGGGAAAACTTGCAAAATCGCCAGTGTTTCAAATGCTTATTTTTCCCCACTGTATGTGACAGGAGCGATGATACAGTAAAGTAGGGCAACATGAAGTAACACTGTCACAACTCTTAGGGACGGCTGGAAACGATATATGAATAACAAGCAGAATCTACTCTAATATTATCTAATATTCACCATGTAAAGCATCCTGGGGGGCAATGAGTCACAAAGATAAGGTCACAATCTGAAAAACATATCAATATCAGGACCATGGTCTGACACCCAAACATACAACACATATACAAAGACACGCAAATATATGACACATCACATACACCAAATACACATAACCATACGACACAAACACAAGAACACGACACATACATAGGACACACACCAAATACACAAGAACATACGACAGCAAAACCATTCTAAGGTAACAAATGCCCACATCCAAACAAAGTAAAAACCCATGAAGTCAGAATAAAACCTATGATTGTAGAGAACAGAACTAAAGCGGCTTGTAGACATGAGAAAAGGCCAATTCAGACAATTTTGGAAATTTGAGAAGCTGGCATGCTGATGATCGGATTGTTTGTACAGACGATTGGACAGCAATAGGTCACCTTAGGCTCAGATGAGGAATCTGTGTCGTCTCTATGGTAACAGACTACACACAAACCCTGTGTAGTCTGATCCGACACCACCAACATTATATTTGCAGGATGAGTAGGGAACAGAGGGAAAAGAAAAGCCTTTGGGGCACATTTAGACACCGGTCTTAATAAAGCCCCATTGCTGGCGGTGGATCGGCCGGAGTTATCAGGAGGCGCCGGCCTCTCCATAACTTCAGCGGATGCTCCTAGCTGTGTACTTAGTATCCTGGGCAGGCAGCATGATGACATCACTGCCTCGCACTGCCTGCGACGGACAACGAACACTACGGGCCAGAAGAGACCCCAGCCACTCTGTTTGTCTTGGAAACAGCGTTAAGTTTTCTTTTTAATTATATTATTGGGGGTATTAATGCTGTGGGTGCGCCACACAGGGGCCAATGTTTCTGTGTGGGGCCACTATTACTGTGTGGAGCACAAAGAGGGGTTCTTCTACTGTGTGGGGCACCATTACCGCCCGGTATACTATTACTCTGAGTCTTGGCTGGAAGAAGTCACCATGGGGGCCTGGGCTAGATAGAGAGTAAAAGGGAGAATTCATAACTGCAATCAGAGAAGACGACACCTGTGACCGAATACAGTTTATATCAGGAAGATCTGAGCAACTTCTATTACTTATCATTACAGATCCTGAGTGTATTAGACTCAAGAGCTGTATTCACAATTCTGCTCATGGTCACTGGAAACAGTCAGCAGTATTGTTGTCAGACACAAAGAGCTTAGAAGTGTAGTCAGAGGGATTGGAAATCTGTGTACAGACCCTGAGCCATGGATGAATGCTGGAGGATTACAGCTCTGAAGGCTTCTCATCAGATATTACACATGCCAGCCTGTGACCTCTCATCAGATATTACACATGCCAGCCTGTGACCTCTCATCACATATTACACATGCCAGCCTGTGACCTCTCATCAGATATTACACATGCCAGCCTGTGACCTCTCATCAGATGTTACACATGCCAGCCTGTGACCTCTCATCAGATGTTACACATGCCAGCCTGTGACCTCTCAGATATTACACATGCCAGCCTGTGACCTCTCATCAGATATTACACATGCCAGCCTGTGACCTCTCATCAGATATTACACATGCCAGCCTGTGACCTCTCATCAGATATTACACATGCCAGCCTGTGACCTCTCATCAGATATTACACATGCCAGCCTGTGACCTCTCATCAGATATTACACATGCCAGCCTGTGACCTCTCAGATATTACACGTGCCAGCCTGTGACCTCTCAGATATTACACATGCCAGCCTGTGACCTCTCATCAGATATTACACGTGCCAGCCTGTGACCTCTCAGATATTACACATGCCAGCCTGTGACCTCTCATCAGATATTACACATGCCAGCCTGTGACCTCTCATCAGATATTACACATGCCAGCCTGTGACCTCTCATCAGATATTACACATGCCAGCCTGTGACCTCTCATCACATATTACACATGCCAGCCTGTGACCTCTCATCAGATATTACACATGCCAGCCTGTGACCTCTCATCAGATATTACACATGCCAGCCTGTGACCTCTCATCAGATATTACACATGCCAGCCTGTGACTTCTCATCTGATATTACACATGCCAGCCTGTGACTTCTCATCTGATATTACACATGCCAGTCTGTGACCTCTCATCAGATATTACACATGCCAGCCTGTGACCTCTCATCAGATATTACACGTGCCAGCCTGTGACCTCTCATCACATATTACACATGCCAGCCTGAGACCTCTCATCACATATTACACATGCCAGCCTGTGACCTCTCATCACATATTACACATGCCAGCCTGAGACCTCTCATCAGATATTACACATGCCAGCCTGTGACCTCTC
Organism: Bufotes viridis; assembly: GCA_033119425.1. NCBI lineage: Eukaryota > Metazoa > Chordata > Amphibia > Anura > Bufonidae > Bufotes > Bufotes viridis. Next base: position 22,336 of record JAKVIS010001545.1, read on the forward strand.
AGATATTACACATGCCAGCCTGTGACCTCTCATCAGATATTACACATGCCAGCCTGAGACCTCTCATCAGATATTACACATGCCAGCCTGTGACCTCTCATCAGATATTACACATGCCAGCCTGTGACCTCTCATCAGATATTACACATGCCAGCCTGTGACTCTCATCAGATATTACACATGCCAGCCTGTGACCTCTCATCACATATTACACATGCCAGCCTGTGACCTCTCATCAGATATTACACATGCCAGCCTGAGACCTCTCATCACATATTACACATGCCAGCCTGAGACCTCTCATCAGATATTACACATGCCAGCCTGTGACCTCTCAGATATTACACATGCCAGCCTGTGACCTCTCATCACATATTACACATGCCAGCCTGTGACCTCTCATCACATATTACACATGCCAGCCTGAGACCTCTCATCACATATTACACATGCCAGCCTGTGACCTCTCCTCAGATATTACACATGCCAGCCTGTGACCTCTCCTCAGATATTACACATGCCAGCCTGTGACCTCTCATCAGATATTACACATGCCAGCCTGTGACCTCTCATCAGATATTACACATGCCAGCCTGAGACCTCTCATCAGATATTACACATGCCAGCCTGTGACCTCTCAGATATTACACATGCCAGCCTGTGACCTCTCATCAGATATTACACATGCCAGCCTGTGACCTGTCATCACATATTACACATGCCAGCCTGTGACCTCTCATCAGATATTACACATGCCAGCCTGTGACCTCTCATCAGATATTACACATGCCAGCCTGTGACCTGTCATCACATATTACACATGCATATCTATGGCATCTTCCTGACCCATATACTACTACTAAAGAGGTTCTGCAGCAGCACAGACACAAGACAAAGTGCTCCTCCTCCTCAGAAAGCAGATGTCAGTATCACCCCCATCATCTCCCTTTAGCACAATGGACCCCAGGAGCCCCGTCCTCACCTGGGGCCCCGCAGTCGGCGCAGACCGTGTTCTCCGGCTTGCGGGCCAGCTCCAGCAGGGCTCTCCGGTTCCTTTCTTCCGCCATGGTGCTGAGCTATCTTCTGTCTCCTCGCCCACAGAGTGACACAGAACAGGGCTACGGCAGGAGGGGCTTCACCTAGTCCTCATGGCTGCAGGTGGACGTCTGGCTGGTGCTGTCTGTCTGTCTGTCCGTCCGTCCACCGGCTCCTCCTTTCTTCCCATTCAAACTGGACTCTGCCTGTGCAAAACCAGTGACTTCTTCTGGTTCCGCATTCCTCCAAATATTAAGAAAGTGGAGAGGAGATGCGCTGCTCGCGGGCGCCACCTGGCGTCCTCCGCGCGTCCCTGCAGGCGGCGCTGGGCTTTCCCTTATCTCCCACTACTGTACTACAAGAGCAGAGATGGATGACATCATAGGTTTTACCATATAAGGACTTGGGACTTCCTAGTCAGAGCTGAGCATGGACCTGCAGATAAGGGGGGAGGGGTGGATTTTAGGGATCTGTGAGCTGCATACCTCCTGTCATATCATATTCACAGGAAATAGTCTATAATTCCACTAATCGATATGTGTTTGCTTCATAAATGCTATATGCAGCAAGATTCCAAGACTCTGGCGACTGCGGTTCCAGATTACCAGGAATTACCGCAGGGATACATACTCACTGGCCGGTCGGTCCTCTACAGGGGGTTAAAGGTCATGTATGTGCAGGTAGCAGGATGCCATCAATTTGGTTGGCGGGGGGAACATGACTATTGCATTTGACCTTCGAGGAAAGGGCCTATATTAATAAGTCTTATGCGCACATAAAAAGACACGCCGTGCGTTTTTAAAATCTGCAGCATGTCTTTTTGTTCTGCGTTTTTCTGGATTTCACCCTTGGCAATGCAAGCCATGGAGAATTTGAATCAAAATAGAAAAAAGCCTAAATGGCGCAAGTTGGCATTGGGATATAGGTTTATTACCGTCATCATACTCGGCGGTGGACATCGACAGTGGAAAGCCCCTGTGCACGAGCAGTCTATGTGCCCCGTGCGCTATAATAGCTTATCATGGACCACTGGCCTAATCTACAGCTGACTAGCCACATGGAAACATACATTAAAGGGGATATCTACCCTCGGGCTAGGTCATCAATATCTGATCAGCAGGGGTCCGACTACTAACACCCATCGATCAGCGGTGTCAAGAGACCATGGCGCTCTGGTGATCGCTGCAGCCTCTTTCTCGGTCACATGGCCTAGGTCAGTGTTTCCCAACCAGTGTGCCTCCAGCTGTTGCAAAACTACAACTCCCAGCATGCCTGAACAGCCAAAGGCTGTCTGGGTATGCTGGGAGTTGTAGTTTTGCAACATCTGGAGGCACACTAGTTGGGAACCACTGGCCTAGGTCAGGGATGGGCAAACTGCGGCTCTCCAGCTGTTGCAAAACTACAACTCCCAGCATGCAAAGACTGCTTACAGCTATCAGTCTACAGCAGGGCATGGTGGGAATTGTAGTTTTACAACAGCTGGAGAGCCGCAGTTTGCCCATCCCTGGCCTAGGTGCAGCTAAGTCCTATAGAGGCGAATGGGTCTGACCTGCAATACCAAGCACAGCCACTATCCAATGGACGGCGCTGTGCTTGGTAAGCTGTGAGGAGGCTGCGACACCCGACAACCCCACCGATCAGAAACTGATAATCATCAATATTAAAACCCCTTTAAGGTGGGCCCCATACCTGCTGGGCACCTGTGCTGCACAGACGGTATATACACCCCTGATCATAATCCATACATCAAAACGCTGGCCCATGTAGGCAGCAGCATATGGGCATACACTAATGAATATTGCTATTTACTGTGCGCCTTCCCCACCGGAATAATAGGTGTAGTTGTAGGATACATGTTGGGTAAGTGGTGCTCCACTTTAAGCTCTTTCTGTCTCATACACATGCATGCTCGGCTTAGGATAGGTAATCGGTATCAGATTATTGTGACACAGTTAGTTCCTGGCACCCCCACCAATCAGCTGTGTGAAGGGGATGCTGCTGTGAGCGCTGTGGCCATTGCACTGTATACTAGGCACAGCGCCATGCATTGTATAGTGTCCTGGGAGCTCTTCTTGGATGCCCATAGCAGTGAATGGAAAGGGAGGACACTGCGCATGCGCTGAATACTCTCCTTTCGCCCATTCTTAAGATGAGAGGATCCCAGGTGGGACTCGCGCCCTTTGGACATTTGTGGCATATCTTATCGACGTGCCATGTGTTGCCCAGATAGGACTACCCCTTGAACGCTGGCTTCATATTTCAACCCAAATCAACTATAGGCTACATGCACACGACCGTTGGTGTTTTGCGGTCCGCAAACCGCGGATCCGCAAAACACGGAAGCTGCTCCGCGTTCCGTTCCGAAATTTGCGGAACGGAACGCGACCCATTATAGAAATGCCTATTCTTGTCTGCAAAACGGGGGCGCGGAGCAACGGAAGCGCACAGCACACGGAGTGCTGTCCGCATCTTTTGCGGCCCAATTGAAGTGAATGGGTCCGCGCCTAAGCCGCAAAATATGCGGCTCGGACGCGGACCACAACAACGGCCGTGTGCATGAGGCCATATGCAAATGACCGGTACAGTGGTGCACAGGAGGCCTCGCACACGCTCTAAGCTGTCAGGCGTGGTCCTCACGTGTTCATGTCTAACGTGCTGTTAGCAGTTCCAGTTTCCTTCCTCTTTCACTATTCCTTCCTAACCCGAGAGCCCAGCCCGACACTACAGGGCTCAGCGAGGCAAGTAGCGGCACAGTTCCCTCCACGTAACACAGGGGTTAGCAACCTCAGGCACTCAAGCTGTGTGTGAAACTACAACTCCCAGCGTGCACATTTGCTCGACTGTTCTCAGAACCCCATATAAGTAAATGGAGCATGCTGGGAGTTGTAGTTTCACAACAGCTGGCGTGCCGAGGCGGTGAAGTCTGCTGTGAGATAAGTGAGACCAGAGTTTTATATAATGTTGGGGTCTTTAAAGGGGTTCTCCGGGAATGATTTATAATGGCTGCCAGCAACCAGTCCTACAATGTGAGCTGGACTGGTTGCCGCCACCTGCAGAGCTGCCTACGGTAGGTGAGGGCGCCTCCCTATACATTACGCTCTGGCACTTGTATATAGTACACATTGGAGAGCTCTCCTGTCAGGCTGCTCAGCCATGATGGCATATTGTAGGCAGGATCACATCATTACCATCTACTATAGAGCAGTGTAGTGAGGCCCTGCGCCCTCACCCCAGTAGGCAGCTCTGCAAGTGGAGGCAAACATTCTAGGACAGGGTACCGGTGGCCATTTTAATTCAGAGAACCCCTTTAATTGTGGACGATTCTGACAATGCTATCAGGTCCTACCAAAAAAACAACAAAATCTATGGGAGCAGCTGGGCTTTCCGATAACATAAAACGCTTTTCTCAGAAACAAAGATCAGAAATGGTAACGTCTCTGCGCCATATGTGCTGACATCAAGATTGACCACCAATATGGCTTCGCTTCCTGTTGTCAGCTTTCCAAAAATGGCTGCTGCAACAAAACGGGAACATGCAGACGCTCTGAAAGTAATAAGTTAAAGGGGTATTCTGGTTTTAATGTCTACATTTATTTAGAGCAGGCATGCTCAACCTGCGGCCCTCCAGCTGTTGTAAAACTACAACTCCCACGATGCCCTTCTGTAGAATAACTGTAGGTTGCCAGGGAATGATGGGGGTTGTAGTTTTGCAACAGCTGGAGGGCCGCAGGTTGAGCATGCCTGATTTAGAGAATAGGATAGGTTGCTTTACTATACCCATAGCCTCTGTAAAACTAAAAAAAAGCAAATCCGGCCTATTTTAGTCCTGTTAAGTGCATCTATAGTAGAGCTGTGCAGGACCAAACATGGCGTCAGTCATGTGATCCTCACACGTGTCATGAGACCCCCGACATTCAGTTCATTGCTTAGGTATCTAACAGGTGAGCAGTATTGTAGTGAGGAGCAGAACATATACAGGATACTCTATTACTACTTGCAGCAGCATCTCATCACATTGGGTCTCCTCTGAGTGTGTTGTGTTTGTATTTGTACTTTTTTTTTTTATGGCTAACTTTATTAACATGACATCACCTAGAGACAGGCGGTCACTTTACAAATCACCTAGAGAATAAAAATCATTTTTCCAGTCAGATCATCATGTAACACTTCTGCTTACTGACATGTCAGGGGTTACATGACATGAAGTGTCACATGCCTGATGCCATGTTTCAGTTAGGTCATGGATGCATAATACATGGGCTATACATGATATATAGGCTATAGCTATATATACTGGCGTCAAATGCCTGATATAAGAAAAGTATGAAATAAAAATTTTAAATACCTGTATATTAAAAAATTGTTTGATTTACTATTCTATAAACAAATGAATAAAAAAAAAAAAAAAAAAAAGTCACTTCTTGAAATAATAGTGAATGACGCCCCCAAGTCTAGAATAAAGGGCGTCCATCACCAGGAAATTCCCTGTTACACCCTGTCCCTTTCACAATGCCTTGTAGGATTAGCTCAGCTGACTTTAATGACACCTTTCACTTAGCGATTCATAGCCTCATTCTGGAGAAAAAAAGTACCGTATATACTCGAGTATAAGCCGAGTTTTTCAGCACAAAATTTGTGCCGAAAAACACGAACTCGGCTTATACTCGAGTCATACACGTAAAAGGAGAGTGGAGTGGGAGGAGGAGCTGGGGGCGGGCATTTGCGGCAGGGCCGATGCACTCACTGCTGACTGACTGATGTCACGTGCCTGCCTGGCCTGCTTTATAAATGAAGCAGGCGGCGCAGGCACGTGACGTCAGTCACGCTGCGCTCGCCCGGCCTGCCTGGAGTATTCAGTGCGACATGTGAGGAGGTATTTAGAGGGGGAGGGGGCTGTGGATGGCACTGTTATGGCATGGGGGGGCTGTGAATGGCACTGTTATGGGATGGGGGCGCTGTGGATGGCACTGTTATGGCATGAGGGGGCTGTAAAAGGCACTGTTATGGGATGGGGGGCTGTGGATGCCATCCACAGATCCCTCATAACAGTGCCATCCACAGATCCCCCCATAACAGTGTCATCCACAGATCCACCTCGGCTTATACTCGAGTCACTGCTTTTCCTAGTTTTTTAGGGTAAAATTAGGGGGGTCGGCTTATACTCGAGTATATACGGTACTTTTGATCCATATGTAAATTAGCAGTTAAGTGCACTGAGGGCGGGTCCAAGCTATTCTGCACACTCGCTCCTCCTGCTTTCCCAGCCAGCCCCTGCCTCTCCTTCATTAGGTAGGAACCTTGTCCTGTCAAACAAGAGGGAGAGAGAGGGGGTGGCAGGGGAAGCAAGGGTGCACAGAGTGGCTTGGACCCGCCCTCAGTGCACTTAACTGCTCGTTGGCACATAAATTATAAATTCAGCTGAGCTAGCCCTTTTTTTCTGCAGTTTCATTTTGTAGCTGCATTGAAACTTTTGGCTGCTGTTATGTTGCAGCGACACACATTTCACACCTGTTATGCGACGTGATGACTTAGTCCGCCTTCACACAGTGTTTGATCAGTGTTTGATCAGTGATTTCCATCAGTCATTGAGGGCCAAAACCAGGAGTGGAGCATACACAGAGATCAGGTATAATGGAAAAATTTGCTCCTGTTCTGTGTTTTTGACCCCCACCTAGCTTTGACTCACAATCAGTGATGGAAATTAGTGATCAAACACTGACCAAACACTGACTATGTGAAAGCGGCCTTACTATGGAATCCTATCCAGTTGCGAGGCATTTGTTACCGCAGAGCCCTAGTCTGATATTAAGGGGGTTCTCCAGGCTACAGATATCGATGACTATCCTCCAGATAGATCATCAATATCAGATCGGAGGGGGTCTCCATACCTCGCACCACCATCAATCAGATGCTTTGGGCTGCCCCCGCGGCGGTAACTAACGGTGTATGGAGCTAAAGCAGAAGCCTCAATACACCGCGTAGTATTCAGTTACGGCAAAATGCCTGAAATATTAAGATATTTATGCCATACAGCAAATGACCGTAACAAAAATAAAAATATAAATGATTGAATCACCATTTTTTCATCGCTTTACTTACCCTGAAAAAAAAAAAAAAAAAAATAAGATTTTCCCAGAAAAAACAAGCTCCCACACAGATTATATATATATATATATATATATATATATATATATATATAAACAAAATTCAAAAGTTTTTTTTTTCCCAATATTAAAGCACAAGTCAAACTATACATATGTGGTATCGCTGTTCTCGTACTGAAGGGCAGGCAAGGGTCAGTTTTACCGCATAGGGAACATCATAGAGACAAAAGCCACAAAACTGTGGCGGAATTGCGTTTTTTTTTCCAATTCCACCCCATTTAGAATTTTTTTCCAAATTTTTTAAATGATGCTATTAGAAAGTACAACTTGTCCCGCAAAAAAAAAAAAAAAAAAAAAAAAGCCCTCACATGACGATGCAAACAGAAAAATAAAATAGTTATGGCTCCGGGAAGACAGGGAAGGAAAATGAAAACACAAAAATGAAAAAAACCACAGGGGTTAAATAGGCGAGCTCCAGTACCCCGGCACAACCACTATACCGTGTACGGAGCCGTGTGCGCTGTACGGTCTAAGGCATCACAGCTGATCTGTGGGGGTGTCAGTTGTCAGACCCCAACAGATCTGATATTGATGACTTAGGCCTTATGCACACGACCGTAGGTGTTTTGCGGTCCGTAATCCGCAAAACACAGAAGCTGTTCCGCGTACTGTTCCGCAATTTTCAGAATGGAACGCGGCCCATTGTAGAAATGCCTATTTTTGTCCGCAAAATGGACAAGAATAGGACATACTATATTTTTTTTGTGGGGCCACGGAACGGAGCAAAGGACGCGGACAGCACACGGAGTGCTGTCCGCATCTTTTGCGGCCCCATTGAAGTGAATAGGTCCGCGCCCGAGCTCCAAAATACGTTTGTGTGCATGAGGCCTTATCCTGAGGATAGGCCATCAATATCTCTAACCCGGAGAACCCCTTTAATACACTAATGAAAAAACAAGTATGAACAACGCATTTATTACTTAGGGCGTAACAAAAACATTGACGTCTTCTCCCCACAGTCCTCCTCTGAGGGTATAAATCTTAAGAATATATACAGCATATAAACCAGGGCCTTGGCAAAACGTCCTCAGAGCATCCAGAGAAAATTCCAAGTGTCTGACAGGAATAAATAGTCCATATAGGTTCTCTTAGCGTCATATCTTGTTCTGCTCCTCTGTCGCCTTTTCTTCCGTAAGATCCTTGAAGCCGAGCTTTTCCAGGGGCTCCTTTGCCATCAGTTGTCTACGAGGGAAACAATGGACACATCCAGAACAGATTCCAGAAATATATTTTCCAAAATAGGCCTCAATTATCAAAAATGTCAGAAAAGCTGCCCTTGTTGCCCATAGCAACCAATCAGAGCTCAGCTTCCATTCCTGTACGTGCCCTGGGAAAATGAAAGCTGTGCTGTGATTGGCTGTTTCTCTTTCTGAACACTTGATAAATGGGGCCAGAGGGACTGTCACCCAGCATTTCACTGTCACAGACATTAAAGGGGTTGTCCAGGATTTTGTATTAATGGTCTATCCTCAAGATAGGTCATCAATATCTGATGGGCGGGGGTCCGACTCCTGTTCCTTTGTAGCTCCAGAGCCAGAAATACACAGCTCCATCCACCGTGTAGTGGACAGAACTGTTTACTGCAGCACTGCTCCCACTGACTTCAGTGGGAGCAGTACTGCAGTAACTAGCTCCGTCCACTACAAAAAAGGATGGCGCTCTAGTTCTGATGCCAGAGTGCGGGGTGTCAGCCCCGCAGATCAGATACTGATGACCTATCCTGAGGATATAACAGAAAACCCATTCCTTCTTGTGATTCAGGGATACTATTAAAAACATTCCTACCGGGCCAGTGCTGCACTCCTCGGTGTAATTAGGTCGCAGGCACTTCCTGAATATACAGCCCGGTTACAACCTGCGATGTAGGAGGGTTGCGCCTGCGCAGTCAGGCAGCCTCGACTGAACACTGACTGATCACAACACCCAAGGCTGCCTGACTGCGCAGACGCAACCCAGGTACATTGCGGGTTGTATCTGGGCGAGGATCACATGCAGAACGTACAGCACATGAGTCAGGAAGTGCCCGCAATGCAATTACATCGGGGAGCGCATCACTGGCCCGGCAGGAATATTTATTCATTATCACGTGAAGGGAGGGGGCATCTGCTCTCATTCACCATAAATGAGTGCGCACAGTGCAAGCGTGCCGTCTGCCTTCCGTCTTCATGTTTGCCGCTGCTTTGCCATAGATAGCAGCGGTGAGCAGGAAGAGAGACGGCACATGCGCACCTCGCACGCCGTCTCCTCATACATCTGATTCGCGGTGATGCCGGGAGTTGGACCCCCACCGATCTGAGGATAGGTCATCAATCTTAAAAGCCCGGAGAACCCCTTTAATCATATATGCTCTCTGAGCTGAAAACGTCCAGCATGTCCATGACATTTGTAAAATCTCATCTACCTGCTGGGCACCATGATTCACAGGGGATTTTACCTGAGCAAATCCGTCCTGCATTTTTTGCGGATAAAATGCGGACCCATTCATTTTAGTGGAACTGCAAAAAATGAGGACGGCACACCGGTGTGCTCCTCGAATCCGTACGGCCGATCCGTACAATACGCCAAAGAAAAAGATAGAATACGTCCCTTTTGCAAGCAAGGATGGGACCTTTCTACAGAAGGGAGAAAGAAAATGGCGGCATGCACACGTCAGTTGTCCGTGTTTTGTGGATCTGTGGTTTGCGGACTGAAAAAATACATACGGGAGTGTGCATGGGGCCTCAGTGCGTATGGCGGTCAGAGCAGACAGCCTTTCGTGATTAGAGAGTCTGTCAGATTTTACAGATTCTCAGTATCAGTTCACACAGCTGATTTTCAAAATACGCTTGTAAAAAAAATAAAAAAAATGCTGAATCCAAGCAGATTTTCACGCCTCAAAATTACGTGCTTTTTTGTCGC
>JAKVIS010001546.1:0-31970 GCA_033119425.1 Bufotes viridis
CTTGATTTGGTAGTCCATGTGAGGTGGATTATATTCTGGCATCTACTTATTGATGCAGATTATTGCGATACCAGTATCTATGGACCATATATAATCAATCACTGATATGTTCTAAATATATACAAAACTACTATTGTTTAGATCTGGCAACTAGAGCTACTGGTTATCGCAATCCAAATTATGCCAGAATGATTGCGATTTCACTGTGCCCTTGACATAAGTGTTAAGAGGTGAATGCATGCCATTACGCATCCACATAATTTACTGTCTAGCTCTGCCACTGCGGAGATATATACAAGTGCCGTTCCTTTACTGTATGATTAGCGCATGCTTATGGGCCGTAGTGACGCAGGTAAAAAGAGGAGTGGCTAATGTTTGGTGACGAGCGCACCACTCCGCCCACTGGAGAGGTATGATTAGCGTATGCTAATGGAATGTAGTGACGTAGGCAAAAAGAGGAGTGGCGTGCGCTTGGTGACGAGCACGCCGCTCCGCCCACTGGAGAGGTCAGGTTCTGCTGATCTGTAGGTTATTGGTGGTGACTTCCAGGGCGGGGTTTGGTTGACTATGTAAGAGGGCGTCTAACAGCTCGCGATCACTATACCCTTATTCCCCTGACGAAGTCGCAACAGCGGCAAAACATGTCGGGAGGGGTAGTGTTTATGTGTGTGTGTGACAGGGCTGACTACTATTAGCACTACAAGCTGATAATAGATAAAGAGGCTGAGTGTATGTATATGTGGATGGGCTGGAACACTGGCAAACAGCAATATGAGTGTGGTAATACAAACAGCCACATTATTTAAATGCTGGTAGTGACCAACCTGCATGTGGTAATACTATTAGCCACATTGTATGCATGCTAGCAGTGAGCAATCTGCATGCGGTGTTACAAATAGCCACATCTTTTGTACACTGGCAGTGATTCAATTGCATGTGGTGATACAGATAGCTACATTGTTTGTTCACTGGCAGTGAGTAATTTACATGTGGTGATACAAATAGCCACATTGCATGAACGCTGGCAGTGAGCAATTTACATGTGGTAACACAAATAGCCACATTGCTTGTACACTGGCAGTGAGTAATTTGCATGTGGTGATACAGATAGCCACATTGCATGAACGCTGTTAGTGAGCTATCTACATGTGGTAATACAAATAGCCACATTGTATGAACGCTGGCAGTGAGCAACTTGCATGTGGTGATACAAATAGCCACAATATATGAACGCTGGCAGTGAGCAACTTGCATGTGGTGATACAAATAGCCACAATATATGAACGCTGGCAGTGAGCAACTTGCATGTGGTGATACAAATAGCCACATTATATGAGCGCTGGCAGTGAGCAACGTGCATGTGGTGATACAAATAGCCACATTGTATGAACACTGGCAGTGAGTAACTTGCACGTGGTGATACAAATAGCCACACTGTATGAACACTGGCAGTGAGCAAATTTATATGTGGTGATACAAATAAGCCACAATAGTACAACAATAGGGTTTTGACATCCTTTATTACACATATAAATAAAACATCCACCCAGTCCTCCCAGCAATTCATAGATACAAGTCTATACTGTATGGCCAGTCCCTGATAGTTTTATTAGTTCATGATCTGTCATCTGTAGGTTTAGTTTTAAAGGTACAAATAAAGAAGTAGTTTTATAATCATTTAGTTGGGACCCTTAAAGGGATTTTTGGTCTGGATGACCTTTTGTACATAAAGTGAGTTTCAATCCCGAGGGCCCCAACTTAGGGTTTTGTTTGTTGTTTTCCATTGAATGATACCAATTTAAGAATTTAAATTTGTAGGGGTTTTTGTCTCGCTATCAAAAGGGAAGACAAATCCTGAAGTGTATGCCGGCAGTGTATGTTGCCCTAAAGCCCGTGTGAGGGCAGGGGTGGGGATGGTGGGCGGAACATATAGAACACAATTATCAAGTAGAATACGAATTGTAAACGAAAATTGCAATAAAAACATTGAAAACAACATGTATTGCCTTAATGGTGAGCCACCTACGGGGCCAGCTTGTAATCTAGAATAACATTTTAAAAAGGTGACAGGAAAAATCGGTTCGGTCCGAGCGCGCCGCTAGCGAACTTAACTCAGTCCGAAGTATCACAAGGTTAGGTGGGGCGTGGCCAGTGCCCAGGTCGTCCTCCCCTCAATGAGCCTAGGGTGGGACACTGGTGGAAAAGCTCTAAGACCATGGAGAACGGGTCAAGGAGCAGAAGGTGTTATAACAGCCATGTAAAGTACCGGGCCCTGGCTAAGCCCAACAAGAGCCGCAGTAAAAAGTTAAACAAAGATCCGCTTAATGGTATCAGGTAGGGCTTCTGCTTTAATAGTTTTGGTGACCCTTTTCTTTTTTTTTTCAAATTCTTTATAATGTAAAAGTAATTTACAGAACAGCGGAGGAGCAGAACAATCCTCCATGTATGTATAGTTTCAACAGAACACGATAACATGGTCACATATAAATCTTAGGTCATATGAGAGAAGGCTATTCCGCCTTCAATTCCAGGGTTATTTTATATCGGTCCTTGGTCAGTTCTGGAGCAGGTCAGCTGTTGGGATCTTGTGAGTAGGATGAGCGTGAGGGACTTATCGGGATCACGTCCCACTCTTTTGTTGTTTAGTAAGAGAGTGTTGTGTCATTAGGGTAACAATCCCTACCTCGTCTCCCAAAGCCTCTGTAAGCTTAAAATCTATAGATCTGGTCAACTTTAATTGACCACTGTACGAATGACGGGACTTCAGTTGAAAGCCAATATTTCGGGATAAGAAATCTGGCTGCATTTATTAGTTGTTTGAAGAGGTCTATATTGGAAGCTCATTGATTAGATGGATAAAGGTTTAAGAGAGCTATTTCAGCAGATGATTGGAGCGCCGCTCCACAAATTTGGTTGCATAATTGGAAGATTTGTTTCCACCATTGTAGGAGTATAGGACATTCCCACCAGATGTGGAGTTAGGAGCCTTTTCCCTTCAAACACCTCCAGCATGTTTCAGAGGCAGACGCGGAATACATGCATGTCTTGTCGGGAGTCTTATACCATCTTGTAATGACTTTATAGCCATTCTCCTGTCGTCTGACACATCTGGATGATTTATGCGGTGAGATGAGAATGGTGTCTATGTTGGATCCAGAGAATGAGTGGTTCAAGTCCCTTTCCCAGAGTCTGATAAACACCGGGGTAGTGAGATAATTTTGGGAGGGCACTGACTGTTACTGATTAGACTTTGAAACCAAACCTGCGGGCGATACAGGTCTCCTAGTTTATTGTGTTGTTGAATATATGCTCAAAGGAAATAGAGGGAGTTAGAGTTAGGTTGGTTAATTTCCAGCTTGTGTCTCATGTCCTCCAAGGTCATTATCCGAGTATCATGGTGGAGGTCTGTCAGCTAGGTATTAGAGTTTCTATTGTGAAATTGGTAAGCTTTCAAGAAGTGCTTTAGGAAATAAGTATAATATGTCTCTAGCTTGTAGAATTGGGGAGGGGTATGGGATCGCATATTGAGTTCCTTGTAGCCATTTCCAAGCTGAAAAAGTAGCTTTTATTATGGGAGTGGTACTGGGGAGAAGAGGATGGCTGGTATTGTGTCCCAACAGGAAGGCCCTAAATGTGGAGCCCAGCATCGATTGCTCCATGGGGAGTTTTGTTCTAGGCATTTCTTGTGGGCTATAGAGAGTCCAGAGCTAATGATTAGGGACTTGTTATGGTTAACTTTAAAATTGGAATGTTGGCTGTATTTCTCTAAGTGATGGTAGATCTTGGGTACGGCTACGTCCGGATTGCTGGTCATAATTAACAATGCATCCGCAAAAGCAGTAGTTTTGTGTTCTTGATCGCCTAATGTGACACCTCTAATCTCTCTGTCTGATCTGATTGTTTTGCAAAAGTGGCTCCAGCGCCAGAACAAATAAGAGGGGGGAAAGTGGGCATTCCTGATGGATACCATTTTGGATTCGGAAGGGGTCCGAAAGGGTATTATTAACTGAGATAGAGGCTGAAGCATTATAATACATGGCATCGATTGCATATAGGAATGGATCTTGGAATTTTAGTGTAGATAGGACATGTTTCATGAAGGACCCCTTGACCATATCGAAAGCCTTCTCAGCATCCGTGCTGAGAAGGACTAGGGGTAGGGATTTTCATTTTATGAAGTGTAAAATATTAAGCACTCTTGCGGTATTATCTTTCCCTTCTCTTCCTCTTATAAAACCTACTTCGTCCCTGTGGATTAGTGAAGGTAGGATTTTTGCCAGTTAGCTAACATTTTGGCTAAAAGTTTTAAGTCTATGTTGAGAAGAGATATGGGTCTGTAGTTTGGGCAGATTGTGTGATCTTTGCCCTCTTTCGGCATGTTATACAGTATGTGCTTTGGTCTTCTCCATGAGCTGGGGTTTGTCTTCTAGTGTTAAATTATAGACGGGGAGTAAGTGTGGAATAAAGAATGCTATGGAAGGTGGAGTAATAGGGGATTGGTAGGCCATCTGGCCCTGGACTCTTCCCTTTAGGAGATTGCCGGATGACGTCTAGGAGTTCTTCTGATGTAAACGGGGACGTCAGCTGTTGTTTATAAGTATCAGATAAGACAGGGAGATACAGTCCCTCCAAGAAAGATCAAGAGGGGAGAATGTCCCTCAGGTGTTTGTTGTGTAGAGTCCAGGTTATATAGTGATTCATAAAAGTCTCTAAAGTGTATAGCTATCTGTTTAGAGTCAAATGTTAAAGAGCCCAAGGGGCTTCCTGAGTTTATGTACATAATTGTCTAGTTTTCTATTCTTAAGCCTCTGAATCACAAATTTAGAAGCTTTGTTGCCATGGGCAAATATCTTCTGTTGAGAGTGAAGATAATATTTCACTGAGGATGTGTTCAGAAGGTTTTTAAGAGTTGTTCTGTAATTGTTCAATTCAGTTAGATGTGTTTGTGATAAGAGTGTTTATGTGCAACTTCCAGGCGTTTTATTTTGTCATGTAGGGCATCAATTTATTTGGTCTTTTTTGATGTGGGCTCCTATGCTTATGCAGTGTCCCGAATGTAGGCCTTGTGGGCACTAGCGTCTGGCGGAGAGCTGTCTGTGGTTTTGTTTATTAAATAAGAGTCTTCCAACAATTGCTGGAGGCGGAACTTAGAGTTGGGATTCCCAGCAATTGTTCGCTTAAGGCGCCATGTCGCGTAGGAGTGTTGTATCTTGGAGGTAGAGATAGAGACATAAATCGGAGAGTGTTCCGAGATAGAACCTATGTCGGCCTCTGAACACAGCTGAGATGAAGAGGTAGTCCAGGTGCTGGTAAGAGCCATGGACTGGGGAAAAAAAGTAGTCTTTGGTGTCTGGGTGCAGAGCGCGTCAAGCATTTATCAGGTGGACTCTCCAAAGCTTGGAAACAAGAGAGCGCAGCGCCTTTTGGGAATGAATGGATGAAAAGTGATGAAAAGTCCAGTAGTGGGTTCACCACCAAATTAAAGTCAACCCCCAAAAAATCACTCCCTCCTTAAAGGAGTCTGCCACATCTAAGACCTTTTAGCCATTGGATTTGTTTTCAGTTAGGGCGTAAACATTTATGAATGTATAAAGGTGTTGGCCTATCTTTCCTTTGATCATTATGCATCTTCCTTCAGTATCTGTGATCTGATCCGTTAGTTGGAAGTTTTTTTTTTCTGAAAACATATGCTAACTCCCTTAGAGTTAGAAGAAGAAGATCCACAATGGTACCACTGAGAAAAATAGGAGTATGAGAGGTTGGGAAGTGATTCGATTTTAAATGTGTTTCCTGTACAAACAGCACATTAGCTCTGTCTCTCTTCAGAACCCCAAATATTTGTAGTCGTTTAGAGGGTGAGTTGAAGCCATGCACATAATAGGAGGCTACCTAAGATCTGCCATTGGGTTTATCAAGAGAGACAGTAGGTGTTATAAGAGTGTGCTAAATAACATAAAATGTGCATTCCAAGAAAAGTACTCTTCCGTCAGAGGGTGGTGTTGATGTATCCTAAACCGATCTTTGCAGTCCATGACCCGCCCCAGAAGATGCCTTGAGTGACCTTTGAACCATGAAAATAACAAAGCAGACATAAGAAGTAAAAATCGGTAAGCAGTATAACTGCGCAGGCATATGGGGGAAATTTGGTTTATTATCCTTAGTGGATTATATCTCTACCTATCAGAAGCAGAAAAATAGAGGGCCAAGAGTCAGGAACAGCAGAGGTCAGAGCAACCCAATCCCAGACCCCTGGTTCCCGGCTGCAGAGATAACTATAGACAATCAAAGAAGTCGGACTATGAAATAACTAGGCAGAAAATAATGAAAGAATAGAGAGAACAGAAGGATGCATCTACCCTGCCTGGGGTTCAGTTGGTGGGGATGGCTCCAGGAGCTAATATCCAGGAGAGGCTGTTGGGGGGGGTGGCAGTGGGGGTGTGGGATGAGGGAAGGGAAAACATTGGGGAGTGGGAGAAGTGTGTGGGGGGTGGTAGGAAAGGGACCTTGAGGCAGGGGGGAAAAACATAATTTCTCATTTGTTACAGAGGGGACTGTAAAAGATTGATACTCAATTGCACATTGAGGAGTCCCGTTAGGTCAATTTCTTTAGAGGGCAGCGTGGACATATATCTGGCTGGAAGCATGAGTGACTAGTAAAATAAAGAGTCTCTTCAAAAGGCATCCATGGCAATGCATCTTAGGGTTAAGGAAAAGTTCTTCCTCTGGCGTTGGGCTTTCGGAGTTTGTCGGGTCTCAAAAGGGGTACTCCTGGGAACTTCTGGAAGGGAGGGTAAGTCCTGTATTAGGTCCCAGTCTTCGATTCCCAATGGAGGGATCTCCAGCAGATCGTATACCCGCCCTAGGTCGGCATGGGTGCAGATAGTAATGCGAAGACCACTGTATGAAAAGGAGATGCCGAATGGAAAGGTCCAGCAGTAAGCTACTGTCACGACTGTGACTGATCCTGACAGGTCTGGGAGGAGAAGGTCGCAGCGACTTGCTACTCGCAATAGCTTGTGAGTTTGCTCCGTGGTACAGGGTGTGAGGTATGAGGGATATGGATTATGGTTTTCCATGGCAGCCATGTTTCCTGAATTTACCTCATGTCAACCCCAGGCCTATAAGGTCTCTCCCTACATTCAAAACCAGACCACAGCCATAAACTCCTTAGTTCCTGGCCTCTGACCTAGAGGTGACAACGGTCTGTGGCCTCCAGGACACTTTATATAAACAGACTCAGGTAGTGAACCACTTGAAAGAGGTTTATTACTTTACGATAGGAGCAAGCTGAGTGCATCCCGGAGGGAGGGGGGCGAGCAGTTCTCCCTGTCACCAGAAGAATCCAAAAATCATATTCTGGTCATAACTCGAATATACCGCTCAATAGAGGTTGTTGACCTATGCCATTGTAACAGTCAAGAAATGTTGGTTAGGCTCATATCAAGAACCACCCACTTGTGATAACCCTGGATCAGGAAATCGGTTCTCCTGATTGGGGCCACGTGGACACCCCATGTTTGGTACCTCTGTGACCCCAACCCTGAGAGCTGAAAAATGAGCCCACAATCATCGGACGGGCGTTCTCCTGTGCCGAGTTATGGGCAGAAATCAATTTCAGACCAGATTTCAGTGGGACTGACAGGTCATAAACCTCACAGCCCACCCATGTGTCCCGCCTTACAGGTCGGCTTACAGACTGCCTGGACCAGTCCTCATAAATTGGACAGAGCAGATTGTACTGTGTTCCCCATTTTGAGGTCAATCTGATTGAATGAGGATCCGTGTTTCTGTCTTGCCTCAGGACCTGATAGCTGCAGTCTCTGTGTGAGTAACGTAGCGTCAGTCTTCATTTATCCCTTTTATTTTAAAACTGTTCTCTGTATATATCTGTATGCTTCTGTTTTTTAGTAATATCTTTATGTTTATTAAAACCTTTTTCTTAACCCAGCACGGGCAATATTTTTGAGGCAATTAGAGTTCCTAATTTTCAGCTACCTGTTTGCTTTAAATGCCAATCTTTCTCTGAAGGTGACTGTGGATGTCTGATTGTAAGTCTGTGACCATAGCTTCTGTGTGAAGTGTGGATAGTGGGGTATCCTCTGTGTACGTGCTGAGACTCTGTGTGCGGTCTCAGTACCAGGTATATAATAGACCGAGGTGTGTGGGGTAATTGATCCCACGGACAAGGTGAGGACAGCAGCCTCTTAGAGGAGAGGTCTGCGTCCGGGTTGTAGGTTTCCCTTGAAGGCCCTGTGTGTGTGGCAGGAGGGATTCTGTGTCCGCCAAGTCCCACCAAGTCTGATCTGGCAGATCGGGTTGGTTAGATCAGATTGGTGGGGGTTTGCTGTGTGAATGAGTGTGTGGGCTGGTAGGTGGGAGAGGAGTTCTTCCAAGCCTAGGCCCCTGTAAAGTTCCTTCATTTCTAAAGGAACCGGTCACAATTTGATCTCCTGTGCAATCTGGTGGATTGTAAGAAGCAGGGTGATCAAATTGGATAGTGTGTAGTGTCAGAACTTGTCCCGATTGATTGCTGGCATCTGATCCCGGTCTGATCAGGTACTGCGGTCTGGGAGCTCGGGCGAGTTCGTGACAGATTGGTGGCAGCGTGTGGGATTTCATTTAAAGCATTAGTGCCAGGTTTAAGCAATTAAACCTTCCACTAACAGCTGGCAGTGCGGTGCCAGTGTACAGGTGAGCTGACCGTGCTGCAGAACATACACATACAGAACAGTTCCCCCTCTTGTTTTTCTTTTCTATCTTTTATTTGGTGAAGTGCAGCATCATGTCCGCCTCATACCAGAAGATGACGAAGGAAGCGCTAGTCAGTCTCTGTCAGCTCAGAGGGATTGATGGTTCAGACCGGACAAAGGACTTCCTCGTACGTGTGCTGCAGGCGGATGATGAAGGGAGGACAGGCATGACAACCGGGTCAGATGGCAGTCCTCCCCAGCTGCTCCGTGAGGTAAACCCAAGGCCTGCCTCTCCTGCTGGTGAGATCTCTGAGCAGAGTACCACCTCAGAAGGACTGCCCTCATCCCTACAGGCTGCGCTGGCCTTCCTAGGGGACTCTGATGCCAACATTCGTTTTCAACTCATCCTGGAGTACCAGAGGGCCGCTGAGCGCCAAGCTGAGCGCCAAGCTGAGAGGGAAGCCGCAGAGCGCCAAGCTGAGAGGGAAGCCGCAGAGCGCCAGCTGACGCTGGAATTGGCACGGCTCGACCGGGGTCTTGCATCACCTGTCCCCACAGACACCAGAGAGGTACGTCAACCAATGCCGTCTTTTGACAAGTTCCCTGTGATGGACGAGAGGTCAGGGGTTGATGGATTCTTCAGGAGCTTTGAAAAGATGTGTCGCCAGTATCAGCTCCCGAAACCCAGTGGGCAAAATATCTCACTCCAGGCCTGAGAGGGAAGGCACTGGATGTTTTTGCTGACCTGCCTATGGACTGTGATGGGGACTATGCTAAAATCAAGGCGGCCATCATCAAAAGCTACAACCTCACCCTGACATGTACCGAAAACGGTTCAGGACTCTGCAGCGTGGCCCCACTGACAGCTATACCGATGTCCTGGGTAGCCTGAGATATGCCTTTAACCAGTGGATCAAGGGTCTGGACATTAATACCTTCGAGGGTCTTGCTGACCTCACCATCCAGGACCAGCTACTTCACATATGCCCCCTGAAGTCAAGCAATTTGTCCTAACGCGACTGCCCAAAACAGCAGAAGAAACTGCAGAGCTTGCTGACCTATATGTGACCAGCAGGGTGCCCGACCACCGCAAACCGAGTCCTAGCTGGAAGAGCCCCAAGCCCAGCATTCCTCCCCTTTTGTTGCCAACCGAATGACCCGCTGGGGCAAACACCCACCACTCTGGAGGGAAACCCGCAACCGCAGATGTCCGGCGCTGCTATGTGTGCAACAAGACCGGCCATATCAGCCTCACCTGCCCAGACAAGAAGAAATCCGGGCCGCCGGGAAACCCTCTGGTGTGTACTGCGTGGCCACACAGCCAAGTTCCAATGCTGATAACCTGCAACCTGTTAAAATCGGAGAAAAGGTTACCGTTGGTCTGCGGGATACCGCGCACAGCTGACCCTCGTGCGTCCCGAGCTGGTGGACCCCAAGACATCCTTCCCGGAAAGACCATAACTGTGAAAGGGATTGGGGAGTTAGCCCTACTGTCCCCATGGCTCGTGTGTACCTAGACTGGGGTGCAGGGTGCGGCCTGAGAGAAGTGGGGTTGTCAGACTCCATTCCGACTAACGTGCTGCTGGGCACTGACTTGGGCCGCATGACTTCCCAGTATGAACCTGCTTCTACCCCCTCCGACCCTGTCTCGCCCCCCTGCCTGTGAACCAGGGACCCTTAGAAGAGGACTTTGGGCAAGGACTGGGAGTAAAACATTGTGTCTTGCCTAATCATGTTTTTTCCACAGAGGGGGAACGCCGGGCAGACACCTGTCTGTCCCCCACCGGCTTCCCATATGAATAATAAGTGTGATGTATTTGCATTAAGAGGTTCCCGTGACGAGGGCACCCCGTACCCTCCATAGCAGTTGTGACTCGACAGCAGAGTGCCCAGAATGCTGCTGAGGAGGATGCGGGGGACTTGATTGCACAGGAGGAGCATCTGGGTGACACAGCTTCCCACATCCTCTCCCTGAAATTACCTGGGCGGTGCAGCAGGCACCTGCCGCGAACTTGGAGTTCGAGGAGGCCCTGTCTACAGATGCCACTTTGGAAGATCTAAGGGCCTCTGCAGCCAGGCCCCTGGAGAGTCTGACAAGGTAAAGGTTTACTGGGAACAGGGGAAGTTATATAGAGAGACAGTTTCCCTGACCCCAGCCAATCACAGGTTACTGAGAGGGGTGTTGATTGTACCCCAAAGTACCGGGCTCAGCTACTCAGAGTAGCTCGTGAAGTCCCCTGGTCTGGGCATTTGGGAGTACAGAAAACCAAGGCCAGGCTGGCCTACCGGTTCTATTGGCCTAACATGGGAACGGACATTGCCAACTACTGTCGTTCCTGTGTTACTTGCCAACGAGTCGGAAAATGTGGGGATGTAAGTAAGGCTCCGCTGATCCCTCTGCCCATCATCGATGAGCCCTTCCAGAGGGTGGCAGTGGATATCATCGGACCCCTTGGCCATTCCCAGCTCTTCTGGCAAACGGTTTATACTCACTGTGGTAGATTATGCCACCCGATACCCAGAGGCTGTTGCTTTGTCTTCCATTCGTGCAGACAAAGTGGCAGATGCTCTGTTAGGTATATTTTCTCGTGTAGGTTTCCCACAGGAGATGCTCACTGATCATGGTGGACAATTCATGTCCAACTTGATGCAGTGCTTGTGCAAGAAAATGCAGGTGGAGCATATCGTTGCCAGCCCCTACCATCCGCAAACGAATGGCCTCTGTGAACGCTTTAACGGCACCCTAAAGCAGATGCTTAAGATGTTTGTGGAGACCCAAGGCCGGGACTGGGAACGCTATCTCCCTTACCTGTTGTTCGCATACCGGGAGGTACCCCAGGCATCCACAGGCTTCTCCCCTTTGAGCTTCTGTATGGGAGACGGGTCCGTGGACCCCTGGATCTCATTCGTGAGGCCTGGGAGGGAGAGACTGGGGGCCGGGATCTCCGTGGTGGATTATGTGTTAAACCTCCGTGAGAAAATGGAGACTCTGGTTGGTCAGGTCCGGGAGAATCTTACCAAGGCCCAGGCCAACCAGAAAAGATGGTATGACCGGCATGCCCGACAGAGAGCTTATGAAATTGGGCAGAAGGTGTGGGCCCTGGTACCCATGCTCCAGAATAAACTCCAGGCAGCCTGGGAAGGGCCATATACCGTTACAAAAAGGGTTAATGAAGTGACCTATGTAGTAGCCTTGGATGATGGGGGAAGAGAGAGAGGACCTTTCATGTCAATATGCTTAAAGCCCACCAGGACAGGGCTACATGGGCCCTGCCAGTGTGTAGCCTACCTGAGAATGGAGAAGAGGACCTCCTGGTTGATCTGCTGGCAGTCAGCAAGGACTGTAGATCTATGCAAGCATTACAAATTAACCCACAGCTCACGGGGGAGCAACAAAGTAAACTTGCAGCAGTCCTTTCTGGGCAGCAGGATCTTTTTACCGGGAAACCAGGTAGGACCCACTTGGCAGAGCACCATGTAGATACCGGCAGTCACCGTCCGATCCGGCAGTCGGCCTACCGGGTTACCCTGGAGGTTCTAGAGAATATGAAGCGAGAGGTGGGGGAGATGCTAGACTTAAAGATAATCCGAAAATCCCACAGTGCCTGGGCTGCTCCTGTCGTCCTTGTCCCAAAAAAGGACCGGACAACCCGGTTCTGTGTGGATTATCGGAAGCTAAATGCTGTGACGGTCTTTGATGCCTATCCCATGCCCAGGATCGATGAACTGTTAGACAAACTGGCAGCAGCCCAGTTCATAACAGTCATGGATCTGAGTAGAGGATACTGGCAGATACCCCTGACCCCGGAAGCTCGTGAAAGGTCGGCCTTCATCACTCCCTTTGGGCTTTTGAGTTTTTAGTGATGCCCGTTGGCATGAAAAATGCCCCAGCCACCTTTCAGCGAGTGGTGAATGACTTGCTGGGAGGGTTGGAACATTGCGCGGTGGCTTATCTCGATGACATCGCTATCTTCAGCAACACGTGGGAGGAGCATCTCACCCACCTGTCACAGGTCCTCGAGAAAATCCGCTCGCAGGGCTGACTATCAAACCTGAAAAGTGCCAGGTGGGCATGACTGAAGTCCACTACCTGGGACACCTGGTCGGTGGAGGCACCATTAAACCTGAGACTGGCAAGGTGGAAGCTATTACTACCTGGCCCACCCCGCAGACCAAGAAGCAAATAATGTCTTTTCTGGGTACTTGCGGGTATTACCGGAAATTTGTGCCGAATTACAGTGCCTTGGCAAAACCCCTGACAGACCTCACTAAGAAAAAACTCCCCAAAATGGTCACATGGACCCCTGACTGTGAGACGTCTTTCAAGGCCTTGAAACACGCTCTCTCCCACTCTCCTGTTCTTCAGGCCCCTGACTTCACCCGCAGGTTTGTGGTACAAACGGATGCCTCTACCTATGGCCTAGGAGCTGTCCTCAGCCAGGTGGACCTGGCTGGGGAGGAGCACCCGGTTCTGTACCTTAGCCGAAAGTTGCTGCTCCGGGAGGTGGCATATGCCACCATCGAGAAGGAGTGTCTTGCCATAGTTTGGGCTCTTAAGAAACTAGAGCCATACCTCTATGGGCGCAACTTTACGGTGATCACAGACCATAACCCCTTGAGCTGGCTGAACCGTGTAGCCGGTGACAACGGAAAACTGCTGCGATGGAGTCTGGCTCTGCAGCAGTACGATTTCACCATCCAGCACAAGAAGGGGAGTGACCATGGGAATGCGGATGGACTGTCCCGGGCTGCTGAACCCACAGTGACAGGTGCCATGGAGAATGACCTGTGAGTCATCCTCCCCAGGCACCTTCTAAAAGGGGGAGGTGTGAGGTATGAGGGATATGGATTATGGTTTTCCATGGCAGCCATGTTTCCTGAATTTACCTCATGTCAACCCCAGGCCTATAAGGTCTCTCCCTACATTCAAAACCAGACCACAGCCATAAACTCCTTAGTTCCTGGCCTCTGACCTAGAGGTGACAACGGTCTGTGGCCTCCAGGACACTTTATATAAACAGACTCAGGTAGTGAACCACTTGAAAGAGGTTTATTACTTTACGATAGGAGCAAGCTGAGTGCATCCCGGAGGGAGGGGGCGAGCAGCTCTCCCTGTCACCAGAAGAATCCAAAAATCATATTCTGGTCATAACTCGAATATACCGCTCAATAGAGGTTGTTGACCTATGCCATTGTAACAGTCAAGAAATGTTGGTTAGGCTCATATCAAGAACCACCCACTTGTGATAACCCTGGATCAGGAAATCGGTTCTCCTGATTGGGGCCACGTGGACACCCCATGTTTGGTACCTCTGTGACCCCAACCCTGAGAGCTGAAAAATGAGCCCACAATCATCGGACGGGCGTTCTCCTGTGCCGAGTTATGGGCAGAAATCAATTTCAGACCAGATTTCAGTGGGACTGACAGGTCATAAACCTCACAGCCCACCCATGTGTCCCGCCTTACAGGTCGGCTTACAGACTGCCTGGACCAGTCCTCATAAATTGGACAGAGCAGATTGTACTGTGTTCCCCATTTTGAGGTCAATCTGATTGAATGAGGATCCGTGTTTCTGTCTTGCCTCAGGACCTGATAGCTGCAGTCTCTGTGTGAGTAACGTAAGCGTCAGTCTTCATTTATCCCTTTTATTTTAAAACTGTTCTCTGTATATATCTGTATGCTTCTGTTTTTTAGTAATATCTTTATGTTTATTAAAACCTTTTCTTAACCCAGCACGGGCAATATTTTTGAGGCAATTAGAGTTCCTAATTTTCAGCTACCTGTTTGCTTTAAATGCCAATCTTTCTCTGAAGGTGACTGTGGATGTCTGATTGTAAGTCTGTGACCATAGCTTCTGTGTGAAGTGTGGATAGTGGGGTATCCTCTGTGTACGTGCTGAGACTCTGTGTGCGGTCTCAGTACCAGGTATATAATAGACCGAGGTGTGTGGGGTAATTGATCCCACGGATAAGGTGAGGACAGCAGCCTCTTAGAGGAGAGGTCTGCGTCCGGGTTGTAGGTTTCCCTTGAAGGCCCTGTGTGTGTGGCAGGAGGGATTCTGTGTCCGCCAAGTCCCACCAAGTCTGATCTGGCAGATCGGGTTGGTTAGATCAGATTGGTGGGGGTTTGCTGTGTGAATGAGTGTGTGGGCTGGTAGGTGGGAGAGGAGTTCTTCCAAGCCTAGGCCCCTGTAAAGTTCCTTCATTTCTAAAAAGGAACCGGTCACAATTTGATCTCCTGTGCAATCTGGTGGATTGTAAGAAGCAGGATGATCAAATTGGATAGTGTGTAGTGTCAGAACTTGTCCCGATTGATTGCTGGCATCTGATCCCGGTCTGATCAGGTACTGCGGTCTGGGAGCTCGGGGCGAGTTCGTGACACAGGGTATGTCATCCAGGTTTTGCCTTGTGAACCTTTTTGTTCTGACTGGGAGTTTGTAGGCATTCTTCTCAGGTGAGTGCAGTCAGACCACTCCCAGCTACAATATTAGTTTCAGTTTCACTTGCAGTCATTGCCAGATATAGTCCTTACTTCCAGTGCTATTCTGACCTTTGAAGGAGATCGTTTGACGGTATTGCTGTGGAGCTCTTCTGGCATGGACTGTCGTTATTGGGATCATCTTCTCTGCTCGTGACTGGATAAGTCTATCTCTGCTGGGGATTGTTTGTTTGTTGCTGTCTTCCCCTGTTGTTCTCCTAGACATGAGTGATGGTGACTAGTGCTCCCATCTGCCTTTCCCCAGTCTAGTCTTCTTAGGGTGACTCAGGGTTTAGGCATACTGCGAGCGCACAAATGGGCCCTCTCTAGGAATATTGGTGAGGGGAAATCTGTGCCCAGTAGGTCTTCACAAATTGTCTTGATTGCTTAAGGTATTTCAGGACCTGACATTTTTGTAGGTTGATTGAAGTCGTAGTCTGAAACTCTATCATGGCGGTCTGCATTGTCTCCAGTGCTTCTACTCTTCCCCTGACATGCCTTATGTCCTGGCGGAGGGAGGACAGTTCGCCCAGCAAAGAATCCAGGGCCTTGGATAAAGCCATTTTTAAATACCTTCTGGAGATTGGGAGTCTCTGGCGGCTCCTCGCGTATTCCGAGTCTCTTTCACCCCCAAGGTTTTAGGCCCGCTCCCCCTAGTCTCATTCCGAGCCACAGGCGCCATCTTAGATTCTGTGGCATTGCAGATGGCCCCGCTTTTTTAATAAACTTGTCCATCTTGCCGCTACCATCTTCAGTTTTAAGTTGATGGAAGGTGTCCCCTGACTTTGGGTGTCTGATTTTGACCATTTTCTGGCCGGGATTGCTAGCGTGAGATTTGGTAGAGAGGAGTCAGTGTAATGGAGCTCAGTTGTGCATGTCCAATCACTTCCGGCGCTTCGCCCCCGACTGATCAGCAACTTAACCAGCACCTGGACAGGGGCAGGAGGAGGGTATTAACTCTCACAGTGCTGAAGGAAAGTGCACAGAGCACTAGTCTCAATTCACACAGGGAGAGTAGAGTGATATCTGCACCTGCCTGGAACAGTAAGGCTGCGGCAGACAGACCGTCAATGTGACACCACTAATATGACAGGATGTGTCTGTTACAGATACAGCAATTAGACACACACGACAGCCAGGTAAGGGTCTTATAGGTACAGTGTTAGGGATTGGGAAGATATATTTCATTAAGTTGATTGAATTACTTGATAGAAAGGTTTTAGAACGAGGGACAGGATAGAGTGAATTTGTTTATAGTGTGTGGTACAAGGCTTGAGATGTTCACAGACAGTAGCATGCAAAAGTTTGGGCATCCCTGGTCTCAATCAAGGTTACTGTGAACAGTTAAAGCATGTTGTAGATAAAATGATCTCCAAAAGGCATAAAGTTAAAGATGCCTCATTGCCTTTGAATTTTAAGTAAATCATCTTTCACATCTTTAAAATAACAAAAAAGGAATAGGGCCCAATGCAAAAGTGTGGATGCCCTGCATGGTTAGCACCTAGTAGCACCTGCTTTGGTAAGTATCACAGCTTGTAATCACTTTTTGTAGCCAGCCAAGAGTCTTTCAATTCTTGTTTGAGGAATTTTCATCCATTGTTTCTTGCAAAAGTCTTTCCAGTTCTGTGAGATTCCTGGGCATTCCAAAGGCATGCACTGCTCTTTGAGGTCTATACACAGATTTTCTATTCCCATTACAGCCTCTTAGCTGCTTGCATCTTTTCGCTAGTTTTCCAGTCCTCATCTGTCAACTTTTGCATAGGCTGGGTTACATGCATTGCAGCAGCCAATAACTGGCTTAAGCAGTGACATGTCCCCAAGTGACACATGACTCCATTCATCCAGAAGTTTACAGAAAAGTGATCAGAAAACCAGTGCACAGAGGCAGAGAGTGGAGTATTAGGGAAAAGGTGAGTAAGGATTTCCTCACAGGAATTCAAAGCTGTAGGGCAAATAAAAATAAATAAAAAAATTATGGAAAACCTCTTTACTTGTACTAAGAACAATCCAAAATGTCATAATTTAACTGCCCTTAAAACTAGTTTAGTTTTGACTATATTGTGATAAAATAGGGTCAGATTAAAAGTATATACTCCTAAAATATTTAAATATTTTTGGGTGGAGAATTCTGTTCACATTTTGTTAAATCAACACTATTTTCCCCAATTCTAGCAGGTATTTGCTTCTATTGAAAACAATGTACTCCTTGGTATAACACATTTTACATCCTTTGATTTTTGGTTCATTCAGACAACCGTATGTGTTGAGGATCCTCAAAAAACATGGATACGGCTGTGTACTTTCCATGGAATAGAATGACCAGCCCTTTGATAGAAATGCCTATTCTTGTCCGCAATTGCGGACAAGAATAGGACATGCTTTATCCTTTTTGAGGGCGACGTTGAAACGAATGGGTCCACATTAGAGATGAGCAAATTTTTCAAAAATTCGATTTGCCAAATTTTTGGGGAAAAATTTGGTTCGATTCGAATATATTCACGGCAAATTACATAAAAAAAACGTCTATTTCCTGGCTGCAGAGAGCGTTTATAGTGGTGTAGAACACTGTGCCTTGCAGTAACACACATAGGGAGTCTGCTTGGGTAGTTAAATAATACTGTCAGTCCATATGAAATACAGATGACAGGCGTCGATCTTAGAATCACTGCACATTTCACTTATTTGGGTAGCCACGGGGCCAAAACTGACCAAATAACTCAAGTATGAACTCAGCCTTACAGGTTAATGTTAGCGCCAAGAAGAAGTGCACTCTTTTTACATCGTCGTCAGCTGATTCCACATAGATGTCTACAGAACCTGTTCTATTAAACGCTTATACAAGTAGAGCCCCCTGACAGAGTGGAAAGGGGGTCTGCAATAAGTTTGTGTTGACGTCACTGATTAATTTGCCCTACCTCTGATCTGTCAGAACAATAACCCACAAAAACGGATTCTGTCTGTGGAGCATCCGCCTTCACTCGGTCAGCATTTGCTCAATAATCTATCAGTATTGCTAATGCCAAATAAAACAGGACTGGATCTAAAACAGAGATGATACGTGAATGGAATATTTGCATGTCTTCTGTGTTTTGTACCCACTCCTGCATTTGGTTACCAAATCATAAGCGAATTATGATGGGACCATACGGGCCTTATTTTTATTTATTTCCCACTTCCCAAAAGTAGTTCTTACCTGTCCTGAGGATTCCTGGCTTCCTGGCAGCTCCAGGAAAGGCACAGTACTGACTAGTCCACCGTCAGTTAGTATATTAGGTATAGTGATGAGAAATAGAAAGGAGTTAACAGAAAACACCACTAAAATATAACTTTTATTATAGTCACTAAAAGATAACCACCAATATCAGACAGAATTAGTCAAAAACATACTCTAATGTGTGATAATCATTAGACCAGGCAGGTATAGGAGATATAGGGAGGAAAAACCTGACCCTTACACTCACCCTAGTTTCTGGGTACCCTGCCTAGCACACGCAGAATTGCCGCCCGATGAGAGCGATCCTGCATCAGGAACCTCCTATAATCCCTCAAATGTCCCTGATGCAGAAAAGACCCACCACCAAAGTTGCAGTGCTGTCTACAGTCGATATTTTGGTCAGTCAAGATACAAAAAACAAAAAACCTTTATACAGTTTGCCAGATAATCCAGGGGTTAAATTCACCCCTAATTGTTAGATTATATTTTCCTAGGGGTTTTGTTAGATTATATTTTCCTAGGGGTTATATTCTACCTCTAGTATACAGTTCTCCATGTCCCTTGTCCCAACGCGTTTCCCCACATCACACTTGATGTGGTTCATCAGGGGACTACATAAAAAGAGGGAAAATACCCTAGATGTTTCATGGGCAGCAAAGATACAAGTACTGACCAATTAGTGACAGAATACAGTGACTCAATGTAAAATCAATTAATATACCCCAGTACAGGAACGCTGAGCCCTAAGTTCAAGGGTACCTGGTAAAATATATTGGAGTACTAGTATTAGTAAAAAGCAAGTAGTCCAAGTAATTACCCAGGGCAGAGGGTCAGAAGAGCAACAGTTAATCCGACACAAAATCAAGCCCAAGATAGGGCAAAAGTGCATAGGATACCCAGAACACACACAGACCAACCTAAATATTGAAAGAATAGTAGAAATGCAAAGGTCTGCCTGTGTGAACCATAGGTAATCCTGCCCTAAAGATATATATAGGCAGAGACCGGTCGCAAGGGCACTCAAAATAGGCTCAGTTACCCTTAATATAGGTGACCAGTGCCCCAGACAAGATAGACCAGGACCAAACAAGCTATTAAATATGTGATCATCCGATACAAAACCTGGATGTTGTCAGGTGTATAGGGTTCAACCGATACCTATATAACACCCCTGAACAACATAAATCAAAACAGCATATAGAAAGATAAGAAGGATAATCTGGTTAACTTCCAGGTGCTTGCGGAATCATTATGCCCCAGGTATAGAGATTGGCAGCCAGGTCAGCCTGGTCCCTGTCATCCCCTGAGCGATGTGTGCCAACTTCCTGGCTGCTTCAGTCAGTGCCCATTGCCGCCTCTGCCGACTTTCGTGCTGATGGATAGTGATGTCCCGAACTATTCGCCCGGCGAACATAGCTTGTTGGCGCTTGCCGCTACTGGCGAACATATGCGATGTGCGCGGTCGCCCCACTACAGTCAGCAGACACATTCCAGCCAATCAGCATACCCTCCCTCCCAGACCCTCCCACCTCCTATTAAAAGCAAGGACGGCAGCCATCTTAGATTCATTCTGAAGCTGCAGTGTTAGTAGTTAGAATCGCAATGCGATTAATATAACCTGTATTAATCGCATTGCGAATTCAACTTAGAGCTGGGTTCCTAATGGTTGTATTGCTAGAATACATTGTGCATTCAACTTACAGATTTGTACAGCTCTTGGCTCCATAGAAGTGAATGGGAGCCTGGGCTGCGCATGCGCGGTGAAATGATCCAATGTATGCAATTTTTTTTAAACCAGAATAATCGTGTAATCGTTAATACAGTACATTTAAAAAAAACTTTCCTTTGAAAACTCGTTACTTGCATATTCGCAGCAATCTATTCGGGTTATTTTTTTTTCGTCGTAAACTGCATACATTTTTCGCTGAAATCTAATCGCGTCCACGCTAATTCCTGTAATTTCTTGCAGACATTTAATCCAAAGAACTTTTTTTGCGATAATATGCAGGATTAGAAGAATATTCAATAATGTTGAATATAGCTAAATATTCGCATATCGAATATATATATAGAGCTTCAACATGCAACAATCGCATTGCGATTTCAACTTAGAGCTAATGGGTCTAATGGGTCAGCTTGCTAGTGCTAAGTTGAAATCGCAATGCGATTACTTCAAGTTATATTAATCGCATTGAGATTTCTACTTAGCACTGCTATATTCCATATTCGTTAACTTCGTTAATTCTAGCAAGCTGACCCATTAGAAACCGAGCTCTAAGTTGAAATCGCAATGCGATTAATATAACTCAAGTAATCACATTGCGATTTCAACTTAGACCTGGTTTACTATGGTTGGTTTGGTAGAATTAGTGAAGATGACGAATGTATTCGTCATATTCCTCAAAACGAAGATAACAAAATATTCTCCATCTTCTTTTTAGCTCCATATTCGTCAACTTCGCTAATTCTAGCAATCAAAGTTGACTATAGAGACAGCTGTGTTTAATTCGCTGTGCGAGTTATATTACTTTGCTTTTTTAAATAAATAGAATAATTATAATAATTATAAAGTATTATAATTATTCTATTTATTTAAAAAAAAAAAGCAAAGTAATATTAGCTGTCTCTAGTCGTCAACTTTCCTATTTGATTGCTAGAATTAGCGAAGTTGACAATTATGGAGCTAAAACGAAGATGAGAATATTTAGTTATCTTCGTTTTGAGGAATATGACGAATACATTCGTCATATTCGCTAATTCTAGATATCAAACCAATAGGAAAGTTGACTTAAGTTAAAAATCGCAATACGCGATTATTTAAATCGCATATTAATCGCAATAACTAGAATAATGACGAATATTCGATTTCGACGAATATGAGACCAATATTCTAGCGAATATTCGCGAATTTCGTCGAAATCGAATATGGCACCTCCCCCTCATCACTAATCTATATCTCCAGAGTCTATGGACTACATCACATTTTGATAAAATACCTACAGCATTTCCGCAAAAGATACATATCTCTTGGCCATATACTTCGTGTTACTCTAGGTTTGTTCTAGATCCCAAAAACAAAAAAAACATTTTTTTTCCATGTCTATTATTGGATATTTTATTAATATGATTCGTCAATTTTTTTTTATTTTTTTTTGTACTTTTTTTTATTAGGCAATAGAGTTGATCGGACACCTGGGAAGTTCAGGTTCGGGACCCAAACTTGACCCCAACTTGACCCCAAATCCGGACCCCATTGAAGTCAATTGGGACCCGAACTTTGGGGTACTAAAATGGCTCTAAAAAACTCATCGAAAGGGCTAGATGGTTGCAAAAGGAAGCAAAATGGGGATAAGAACAGGAGGACAATTGCCCTGCAAACAAATGTGGATAGGGAAATGACTTAAAATAACATAAAATACATACAAATTAAAATAATATTCTAGCACTAAGAGGAGGAGGTCTATATGGATTAGGAGGCTAAGGAGGCGGTGGAAGTGGCAGTATCAGTGGAAACGGTGGTGGAGGAGGCAGTCACCAACAGTGTGTTTTGGGGTGGGGTTATTTTTTATTTTTATTTTTTTTTAAATTTGGGTAGACCCCAAAACATTGGGAAATATAGAAAAGAAAACAAAGAGAAAGTGCGCTGGAATATAACAAAGCCTGGGTGAGGCCGGTATACATATCTATTCTGCACAAGGTACGGACAAGTCCTGGGGATCCATGCCTGGTTCATTTGAATGAACATGAGCTTGTCCATATTGGGTGTGGAAAGGCGGCTGCACTTGTCTGTGATAACACTGCATGTCGTGCTAAACACGAGTTCAGACAATATACTGGCTGCAGGACAGGCCAGCACCTCCAAAGCGTAAAGGGCAAGCTCAGGCAAAGTGCCCAATTTGGAGACCCAGAAGTTGAATGGGACAGACCCATCAGTCAGTAGGTGTAGACATGTGCACACATACTGTTCTACCATGTTGCTGAAATGCTGCCTCCTGCTAAGATGTTCCATATCAGCTGGTGGTGCTGGTTGTTGTGGCATGCTGACAGAGCTTTTCCACATTTCAGCCATGCTAACCCTTCCTTCTGGGGTGCTGGTGGTACTCCAGCTGCATTGGAGACTTCTTCCTACTCCTCTGCCTTCGCCTTATGCTCGGTGTCAGATGGGAATGCCAACAGCAGCGAGTCTACCAGCATGCGCTTGTAGTCGCGCATCTTCCAATCACGCTCCAGTGAGTGAATTAAGGATAGCACGTTGTCCTTGTAACGGGATCTAGCAAGGTGGCCACCCAGTAATCAGCACAGGTTAGAATGTGGGCAACTCGGGCGGTCTTTGCTCAGGCACTGCAGTAAGTAGTCGCTCATGTGTGCCAGGCTGCCCAGAGGCAAAGACAAGCTGTCTTCTGTGGGAGGTGTATCGTCTGTGTCCTCTGTATCCCCCCAGCCACGCTGCAGTGACGGCCCTGAGCTGCTTTGGGTGCCACCCTGCTGTGCACACGGTTCCTCCTCTTCCTCCTCCTCATCCTCCAGAACTGTGCCTTGGCTGGGCAATTGTATATCTGGCCTCTGTTGGTGCAGGGACCCACCCTCCGAGCCACTTGTGATTGATTGGCGTGATAACCATGGAAATGATCCCTCTTCCTCCTGTGCCACATTCTCTTCCATCATCGGCCGAAGCGTTTTTTCAAGGAGACATAGAAATGGGATAGTAACGATCCCATTTCAAACAAACGTCCCGCATGGAGGCCCACTCGTTGGTAGTGAAGTGGTGCTGTTCTGCAGAGGGACTGACCCGTGCGTGCTGCAGCTGAAACTCCACTATTGCCTGCTGCTGCTCGCACAGTCTCTCAAACATGTGCAAGGTGGAGTTCCACCTTGTGGGCACGTCGCATGTGATGTGTTGAGCTGGAAGGCCGATGTTACGCTGCAGCGCAGACAGGCGAGAAGCAGCAGGGTGAGAACACCGAAAGCGGACAGACGGCACATATTGGGGTAATTTTAAGGAATCTCTGAACCTCCAAATTCAGCACATGTGCCAGGCAGGGGACGTGCGGCCAAACCGGCTAGGCCCAAAACTGCTACATGATTTTGCCCATTATCGCACACCACCAGGCCGGGCTTGAGGTGGGGTGTGGGCTTTTCCCCAAACAGATGAGTTTCAAAACTGCCTGCTGTCAGTTTTCCACTAGCTGTGCTGAAGTTGGTGGTGAGGGTGTTACGCTGAGCGGATGAGGAGGTGTTAGTGGAGGAAGAGGAGTAGGAGGAGGAGGCAATAGGAGGCAAAGAGAAACGTTCTGCAATCCTGGGTGGCTGAAGGACAAGCCCCACACTCCTATCCACCTCAGGCCCAGATGCCACTGCATTTACCCAGTGTGCTGTTGGGGAGATATACCGTCTGGGGAGATATACCGTCCCTGACCATGCTTCCTGGTCCACATATCAGTGGTTATGTGGTCCTTGCCACAGATGGCGTTGCACAGTGCACTTCTGATTTTGTCCGCAACTTGGTTGTGCAGGGCAGGGATGGTTTGACTGGAAAAGTAGTGACGGCTGGGAACCATGTACTGTGGGACAGCCACCGCCATGCGTTTTTTAAAAGTCTCTGTCTCCACCAGACGGACTGACAGCATTTTAAAGGCCAGGAATTTTGAAATGCTGGCATTCAGGGCCAGGGATCGCGTGTGGGTATGCGGGTTCTTCCTCTTTCTCTCCAGTGTTTGGGAAATGGACAGCTGAACTCTGCCATGGGACATTGTGGAGATGCTTGGTGACGGAGGTGGTGGCGTTGCTGCCATATCCTCTGTTTGAGGTGTGCCAGACCCAGGTGCCACTGTCATTCCAGAGGTGGCGGAAGAGGCCGAGACTGCAGCAGAAGAGGGAGCAGGAGGAGCCTGAGACCTTTCTTGGTTTTTGAGGTGTTTACTCCACTGCAGCTCGTGCTTTGCATTTAGATGCCTGGTCATGCAGATGGTGCTCAGGTTTAGAACATTTATGCCTCGCTTCAAGCTCTGATTGCACAGCGTGCAAACCACTTGTGTCTTGTCGTCAGCACATTGTCTGAAGAACTACCACGCCAGGGAACTCCTTGGAGCTGGCTTTGGTGTGCTCGGTCCATTGGTGCAGTTTACAGTAGCAGGCGTACTGTCTAGGTGATGGCCACTCTGCTTTTGCACCTGCTCCCTCTTTCCTGTGCTGGTGGCTCTGTGATACCTCCACTCTTCCTCCGAACTGTCACGTCACTCGCATGACTTGGGGCTGGGATTGATTGGCTGATTTGTAAGGTGGTGAGGTGAAAGACAGATGCCCATGGACTGCAGGTGCCATCTCTGCTCTTTCAACTGGAGGCACTGTCAGCCACCGAATCTACTATCACCTGAACCTGTTCTGGCCTCACCATTCGTAGAACGGCATTCGGGCCTACAAAATAACATTGAACGTTCTGTCGCCTACGCGCACCTGAGGAAGGTGTTTCATTTGTGCGTGTAGCTGGCACAGATTGATCACGTCCTCCCCCTGCACCAGAAGCTCCACCACCACCAGCAGCACCTCGACCAGGGCCACCTCCCTTATTTGACACTCACATTCTTTGTGTTCACCCACCAAAGTAACAGACGGATTTACAAAATTTATTTCCCAGTCAGGTATGCAGTGCAGGCCACAAAGGTACTTTATGGCCAAAAAAAAGTGTCTAAAAGTGACTATTTTCACACAATGTCCCAGTTGTATTTATTGATTATATTTCACTATCAGAAATGCAGTGGTGGCCGCAAAGGTACTTTATGGCCAAAAAAAAGTGATTCTTTTCACCCACAATGTCCCAGTTCTATTTACTGATTTTTTTCACTATCTGAAATGCTGTGTGTGCCGCAAATGTACTTTCAGGCCCAAAAAAAGTTTTTTTTGACACACACAATGAAAAACCTTCATTTACTGCTTTATTTTAAATATGACAAATGCAGCGTAGGCTGCACACGTACTTTTTGGCACAAAAAAAGTGTTGTTTTACACCCACAATGAAACAGATAAATTTACTGCTTTATGTTAAATATGACAAATGCAGCGCAGGCTGCAAACGTACTTTCTGGCCCCAAAAAGTTTATTTTTACACCCACAATGAAACAGATAAATTTACTGATTTCTGATAAATATGACAAATGCAGCACAGTCCGCAAACTGACTTTTTAGCAAAAAAAAAAAAAAAAGAAATTGTCCCCCCAGAATCGGGATTTACTTAATTGATTACACTGTCACATATGCAGCACAGGGGTACTTTACAGAAAAAAATGGGTCCCTGAACTCACAGATGGATTACCTATATTATTTTCCCATCCCCTGGCACATATTTTGTGCAGGTGCACTTAAAAAATGGATATATGTCGCCCAATGAACTATAAGAACAGGATTATTTTATTGTCCCTGGCACATATGCAGGTGCAACTGCACTGCACTTTCAAAAAATGGCCGCTAACGCCCACCTTACAGACGGATTAAAACTTCTTTTTCTGTGTCACTGGGCTCAGGGCAGGGTACAAAAATGTTGCATTGCACCCACAAAGAAAATCACTGTAGGTCGCACACTTAACACCAAGTTCTGATTCTTTCCTAATCTCTCCCTCACAGCAGCAGCAGCATCCTATCCCTATACTGATAAGATCTGATATGACGTGCAGCGCTATGTGACTCCAGCTTATATAGAGGCTGGGTCACATGATGCACTGGCCAATCACAGCCATGACATTAGTAGGCATGGCTGTGATGGCTTCTAAGGGCACACATCTTAAAAGCTTGTTGATTGGCTGCCCTAAACACCGAACTCGAATAAACTGCCAAACACACTTTTACGGAAAAGTTCGGTTCGTGTCCGGGTACCAAAAACCCTAAAGCCCGGTACGAACGAAATTTGCAGTTTGGGTTCCCTCAACCCTATTTGGCAATACATTTATTGTATCCTTGTAATAGTATAGCATTTCTATTTTTGGCTCCAGGTATCAGGTGTGCATAATCAATATTCTCATAAACTTACACACTATAATGGACTGGGTGGGTCTCCATAGTATCCAAGGGTGAGCCATTCAAATTAAAACACATAGGATCCGTTGTGCATCTCATTTAACCTTCCTTCTGACAGATCAGAAGAAAGGTCAAATGTCAGCTAGGCCAAAAGGCAAAATAGTGGCCCAGTCATGAAGTGGGGAGGGTGGGAACAGCATGAGAAGTCCACAGAGTGGCTCTTTGACATAGTGGAGAGGTGGAAGTAGTATAAGGAGACCACAGTGGCCCAATGACAGAGTCTTGAAGTGGCAGCAGCATCAGAAGGAGGCCACAAAATGGCACAATGACAGTGTGGAGGTGGCAGCAGCAACAGGAGGCCACAAGTGGAACAATGACAGAGTATAGAGTTGGCAGCAGTATGAGGAGGCCATCGAGGTGGCACAATGGCAAAGTCTGGAGTTGGCAGCAGTACGAGGAGGCCACCGAGTCTGGAGGTGGCGGCAGCAACAGTAGCAGGATCAGGAGATGGCCACTGAGTGGCACAATGACAGAGTCTGGAGGTGGTGGCAGCAGCAGTAGGAGCACCACGAGAAGGCCACCGAGTGGCACAATGACTGAGTCTAGAGTTGGCAGCAGCATGAGGAGGCCACCGAGTGGCACAATGACAGAGTCTGGAGGTGGCGGCAGCAGCAGTAGCAGAATCAGGAGAAAGCCACCGAGTTGAACAATGACAGAGGCTGGAGGTGGCGGCAGCAGCAGCATCAGGAGAAGTCAACTGAGTGGCACAATGACAGAGTCTGGAGTTGGCAGCAGTATGAGGAGGCCATGGAGTGACACAATGACAGAGTCTTGAATGGCAGCAGTATGAGGAAGCCACCGAGTAGCACAATGACAGAGTCTGGAGGTGGCAGCAGCAACAGTAGCAGCATCAGGAGAAGGCCCCGGGTGGCACAATGACAGAGTCTGGAGGTGGCGGCAGCAGCAGCATCAGGAGAAGTCAACCGAGTGGCACAATGACAGAGTCTGGAGTTGGCAGCAGCATGAGGAAGCCACCGAGTGGCATAATGACAGAGTCTGGAATTGGCAGCAGTATGAGGAGGCCACCGAGTCTGGAGGTGGCAGCATCAGGAGAAGGCCACCGAGTGGCACAATGACACAGTCTTGAGTTGGTGTCAGCAGCAGCATCAGGAGGAAGCCACAGAGTGGCAAGGTGACATAGTGTGGATATGGCAGCAGCAGCATTAGGATACCACAGAGTGGCAAGGTGACATAGTGTGGATGTGGCAGCAGCATCGGGATACCACAGAGTGGCAAGGTGACCTAGTGTGGATGTGGCAGCAACAGCATCAGGATACCACAGAGTGGCAAGGTGACATAATTTGGAGATGGCAGCTGCAGCAGGATACCACAGAGTTGGAAGGTACCATAGTGTGGATATGGCAGCAGCATCATCAGGATACCACAGAGTGTGAAGGTAACATAGTGTGGAGATGGCAGCAGCAGGAGCATCAGGAGACAAACAAAGTGACCCAGTGACAGAGTGGGGTGGTGGGTGGCAATACCAGTACCCGCTGACGAAGGTGGGTGAATGAAGGAGCATTTGGCATCAGATATGTGGCATCAGGTGGGTGGCAGCATCATAGAAAGTAGCTGAGGCAGGTAGCCAGAAGAAACCGGTCTTTTTTCAAGGTTTTGGTTGGATGATCTAATCAGATGCATCGGAATTGGTGGGTGGAAATCCTGGCTGATCCACGCCTGATTTATCCTGATAAAGGTCAGTCTCTCCACATTTTGGGTGGAAAGGCGAGTTTTCCTTGGGGTAACTAAGGCCACCGCTGCACTAAATACCTGCTCTTATGCCACACTACTGGCCGAGTAGGACAGCTTTCCCAAGGCAAACTCTGCCAGTTGTGGCCACAAATCCAGTTTGGCTGCCCAGTAGTCCAGCGGATCTTCAATGTGGGGTGAAAGGGTTCTGTCCAAGTGGCTTGTTCAGGTCCTGCTCCAGGCCCACCTGCTGCTGCTGCTGGTAAGTCGTTTCTTCACTATGCGGGTGCAGAAAGCAGCAAATCAGCAACTGTAGACTCAGGCTGCTGCTGATGAAGCTGGTACTGCCCCTGCCACCCCACACCTCCCCAGCAGCCATGGCAGTGGAACGTGAGCACAGAGGGCCCCTCAGTCAGACCTGCAAGATGATGGACGATGGCATAGATAGGCAGCGGCCAACTGATTACATAGGATGTCTCTGTAGTAATTTAGTTTGTCCTCCCTGTCATTGGGTGTAAAAAAGGCCCCAATTTTGGATGGGTAGTGAGGGTCCAACAAGGTGGAGAGCCAGAATTCATCCCTTAAGTGACTCGGAGGGACTCTGCCTCTATCTCCACTGCATACTGCCACGGTGTGTCTGGCTCCTCTGTCTCATCTTCTTCATCGCCCTGTAGCTCCTCTCGCTTCTCCTCCTCCTCCTCTCCTGTCAGCTGAGTAGAAAAACACCCATTTCACTACATATTGCCTGTGGTCCAATGTCCTCCTCCCCTCCTCCTCCTCTTCCAGTTCAGCCCCCACAGGGCCTCATGTGGCCATGAGATTTAGGCGCCACTCTACCTGTTCCCTGACCAGCCATTATCATCACTATCTGTTCCAGGGCATGAAGCAGTGGAATGACGTAGTTAATCCCGTACTCCTGGCGAATGACTAGTGTTGAGTGCAAATATTTGAATTGCAAATTTTTATTGCGAATATCGGCAGTTCGATAATTTGAGAACATTTCGAATATAGTGATATATATTCGTAAAACTGAATATTCTTTTTTTTTTTCTTCTTCTAATACCTAATTACCTAGTATACCTACCTGCTTCTTGCTTGTGTGCCAATGTGAGAATGCTGCAATATTGTAGTATGTAGTGAATTAGAATATTCTTCATTATTTAATTTATTTTCTTTTATGCGAAAAATCTGGACAGAGTCTGGAGTTGGCAGCAGTATGCATCATTTCCACCAGTTGGAATTCCACCCTCCATAAGTTGGACCGACTATACGAACAGAGAAAGGCCATCAACGATTTCTTGATTAACCAAGCGGATAGGAGTACTCCCCTGTGTAACTTCGATGTCAGCCAGTGGCAGCTCATGCGTGACACCTGCCATTTGCTCAGGCCCTTTGAGGCCACGTTATTTGTCAGTTATAGTGATGAGCGGCAGGGGCAATATTCGAATTTGTGATATTTTCTGAATATTCTATAGTGCTATATATTCATGTTTTAGAATAATCGCATTACGCGAATATTACATTGCCGATTTTTCACAAATTAATAAAATAATCTTGAATACGAATATTCGCAAATACATGACGAATATTTTAACGAATATTCGGGAAATATCGCAAATTCGAATATTGCCCCTGCCGCTCATCACTACGACTGACAAATAACGTGGCCTCAAAGGGCCTGAGCAAACGGCAGGTATCACGCATGAACTGCCACTGGCTGACATGAAAGTACACAGTGGAGTACTCCTATCTGCTTGGTTAATTAAGAAATCGTTGATGGCCTTTCTCTGTTCAGATAGTCGGTCCAACTTATGGAGGTCGGAATTCCAATGGGTGGAAATGTCGCATATCAGCCTATGTTGGGGGATGCCGTTCTGCAGCTGCAGCTCAAGGAGGGTGTGCTTTATGGTGTATGAGTGGTTGAAGTGCATGCAAAGTTTCCTGGAGGTTTTTAGGATGTCTTGAAAAGTGGTGGAAGACTTCAGAAACCGCTTGACAACCAGATTGAACACGTGTGCCATGCAGGGAACATGGCTCAGTCTTCCTTGATGCAGCGCCGACACCATGTTCTTCCCGTTGTCGATCACCCTGGTTCTGATTTTCAGTTGTCACGGAGAAAGACATAATTTTGATTTCTTGATAAATCACATGGAGCAGTTCCGTGTGTGACTCCGTTCGCCAAGGCAAACCAGCTGCAGAACAGCGTGACACTGGCCATGCCCTGCACATGTGGTATGCTGCAGGGGCACTGTGAATTGTCCCTGCAGTGGAGGCTGAGGACATGGAGGAGGATGAGGAAGCAGAGGAGGACATTGTTGCAGGACCAACAGCATGACAACGTGGAGGCAGAAGCGGCGTGACCTGGCCAAATTTCTGATGTGACTGTGCAGGAACTACATTCACCCAGTGGCCCGTAAAGGACATGTATTGTCCCTGACCATAGTTATAGCCCCACACTTCGGCACTTCCTTGCACTTTGGCAGACACTGACAGGCTCAAGGACTGGCCCACCTTCTGTTGTACATATTTGTGCATGGCTGATATTGCCTTTATAGCAAAGAAATGACGGCTTGGGACTCTACACAAGCCATCAGTTCTCTGAAAGGTGCAGAGTCCACCACTTGGGAAGGGAGGCAGTGCAGCACCAGCAATTTGGCCAGGAGCTCATTCTTCTTCTGCACCGTTGGATGAGTGCACGGATACTGCTTTCTCTTGGCAATCTCTTCAGTGATCGATTGCTGATGGAATAACTGACGAGGAGGAGAAGGAGCAGGAGTCTCAGGACCAGCAGATGATGGGAATGACAGACAGCTCCCTTTGGCTGAGGTGGTGGAGCCTTGACTGCCTGAAACCCAGTGTGTGCCACTGGGTGATAGAATGGTTGCTGCAGCAGGCTGGACCACCACATCGGAGCCACAGTTCTCCCAGGCCACAGTATAGTGACGCTGCATATGTTGATGCAACATTGACACCCTGGCCATGCTTCTCCTTCTGCCCACAGATTCTACATATGGCCACGCTTACCTCCTCCGACGGCTTGGCTGGGTAGTAGCTGCTGACTGTCCTCTTGTAGCTCGACCTCGCTAGTATAGTGGAGCTGAGCCCACAGCTTTCAATACTTCTGTGGCTGAGGGAACAGCAAAAGACAGAGGAAGATTGAGGACAGGTGAGGGCACAGGGCCTGCCCCGGGCCATACCAATCTAAGGGTTGTGTCCGACAAACCCACCGACTGTTGACTGGGGATGTCTGATGTCACTTGGGATGAAGTGGATGACCGAGTTAACCAATCAAGAACCGCTGGGTTGCTGGTCAAGACACGACCGCTAGATGACACCGGGAGCTCAGGCCTCTTGCTGCGACTCCTGCTGCCACGTCCCCTTACTCTGCTGCGACTTCTGCCTACGCCAGAAACATTTAGGCCTCTTTCACTCCTCTGTGCATGGCCTGGCACTCCTCTGTCTGAAATACTTTTAGCTGAGCTGAATAGATTAAAAGCAAATTAAAGCACCCCTAAAAGTGGCAAAAATATTTATCTTTTTGTACTGAAATAGGCCAATAAACGCTTTCACAACAAATAACTGCAACAGTGAAGTGCAT
This sequence comes from Bufotes viridis, assembly GCA_033119425.1. Taxonomy (NCBI): domain Eukaryota; kingdom Metazoa; phylum Chordata; class Amphibia; order Anura; family Bufonidae; genus Bufotes; species Bufotes viridis. The sequence goes on from JAKVIS010001546.1 coordinate 31,737, forward strand.
ATATATTTTTTCTTTTTGTACTGAAGTAGGCCAATAAATGCTTTCACCACAAATAACTGCAACAGTGAAGTGCGTATATATTTTTTCTTTCTGTACTGAAATAGGCCACTAAACGCTTTCCCCACAAATAACTGCAACAGTCAAATGCGTATATATTTTTTCTGTTTGTACTGAAATAGGCCACTAAACGCCTTCGCCACAAATAACTGCAACAGTGAAGTGTGAATATATTTT